>JACXGK010000545.1:0-29741 GCA_016801125.1 Novumbra hubbsi
GCGAACAGGGGAGTGGCCGCCAGTAGGCGGAGACGTGACATAATCTGGTCATTATCACAATACAATTCAACATGTCTCAAAGCTAAAACAGAGTGACAGAAATGAACACCATAAAACAGCGTTAAATGGATAATAAATCTGAAACCACTTCTTGGTGGTATGAAATGGGTTGTGGGCAGCATACCAGAAAAGTAATGCTGTTAATGTGGGGTCATTTTTCACTCACATTCACCTACTTTGTCAAGAACACTGTCCATAATATGGCATTAATAATACGATACAACACCACAATTTTAACAACAACAGCAATATGACACGATCAATACAAAATAACCAATACATGACCAGTATGACACAACCATCACAGAATGACCAATAACACATGATCAATACAACATGACCAATACATGACCAGTACGACACGGCCATCCCAAAATGACCAATAAGACATGATCAATACAACATGACCAATACATGACCAGTACGACACGGCCATCCCAAAATGCCCAATAAGACATGATCAATACAAAATGACCAGTACATGACCAGTACGACACGACCATCCCAAAATGACCAATACAAAATGACCAATACACAACCATCACAAAATGACAAATAAGACATGATCAATACAAAATGACCAATAATACATGATCAATACGAAATGACCAAAACATGATCAATAAGACATTACCATTACAACATTATAACGATGACCAGTAACATGACCACTAGGACACGACCATTACAAGTTGAATACGGCATGACCAATACATGATCAATAAGACATGACCAATACCACATGACCAATACCAAACGACCAATACCAAACGACCAATACCAAACGACCATACCAATGACCATACCAACATTACATGTCCTATAACATGACCAACACGAAAGACCAATACATGGTCAATACGGCATGACCAATACATGATCAATAAGACATGACCAATACGACATGACCAACATGACACAACCAATACATGATCAAAAAGACATGACCAATACGACATGACCAACATGACACAACCAATACATGATCAATAAGACATGACCATAACAACATGACCAACATGACACAACCAATACATGATCACTAAGACATGACCAATAGTACATGACCAACATGACACAAGCAATACATGATCACTAAGACATGACCAATACGACATGACCAACATGACACAAGCAATACATGATCAATAAGACATGACCGACCATAACGACATGACCAACATGACACAACCAATACATGATCAAAAAGACATGACCAATACGACATGACCAACATGACACAACCAATACATGATCAAAACGAACAATGTTCCTTTCAGCATGATGAAGCACTTTGCCAAAAGGGAAAAGTGATAACTACGTGGCCGGGGAACATAACATACAAATGTTGGGTCCAAGGCCAGGAAACCCCTCAGAACTTAATCCCATTGAGAACTTGTGGGCAATCCTCAAGAGGCGGGTGGACAAACAAAAACCCACAAATTCTAATAAACTCCAAGCATTGATTATGCAAGAATGGGCTGCCATCAGTGAAGATGTGGCCCGTTAACTGACAGCATGCCAGGGTGAATTGCGAATTCTTAATGAGGAAGGGTCAACTATGCATGTACTTAATGTAATTGTCAATTATAGCCTTTGACACTTATGAAATGCTGGTAATTAAACTTCAGTACACCATAGTAACATCTGACAAAAAGATTAAAAAAAACACTGCAGCAGCAAACTTTGTGTAAACCAATATTTCTGTAATACTTTTGGCCACGGCTGTATACGATGTGACCAATACAACCTGCCCATATGACCAATACAACATACAGTGGGGCAAAAAAGTATTTAGTCAGCCACCAATTGTGTAAGTTCTCCCACTGAAAAATATGAGAGGCTTATATGTACACGTCAACTATGACAGACAAAATGAGGAAAAAAAATCCCGAAGATCACATTGTAGGATTTTTATTGAATTTAATTGCAAATTATGGTGGAAAATAAGTATTTGGTCAATAACAAAAGTTTATCTCAATACGTTGTTGTATACCCTTTGTTGGCAATGACAGAGGCCAAACGTTTTCTGTAAGTCTTCACAAGGTTGTCACACACTGTTGCTGGTATTTTGGCCCATTCCTCCATGCAGATCTCCTCTAGAGCAGTGATGTTTTGGGGCTGTTGCTGGTCAGCTTTCAACTCCCTCCAAAGATTTTCTATGTAGTTGAGATCTGGAGACTGGCTAGGCCACCCTGAAATGCTTCTTACAAAGCCACTTCTTCGTTGCCCGGGCGGTGTGTTTGGGATCATTGTCATGCTGAAAGACACAGCCACGTTTCATCTTCAATGCCCTAGCTGATGGAAGGAGGTTTTCACTCAAAATCTCACCATACATGGCCCCATTCATTCTGTCCTTTACACAGATCAGTCGTCCTGGTCCCTTTGCAGAAAAACAGCCCCAAGGCATGATGTTTCCACCCCCTTGCTTCACAGTAGGTATGGTGTTCTTTGGATGCAACTCAGCATTCTTTGTCCTCCAAACACGACGAGTTGAGTTTTTACCAAAACGTTATATTTTGGTTTCATCTGACCATATGACATTCTCCCAATCTTCTTCTGGATCATCCAAATGCTCTCTAGTGAACTTCAGACGGGCCTGGACATGTACTGGCTTCAGCAGGGGGACACGTCTGGCACTGCAGGATTTGAGTCCTTGGCGGCGTAGTGTGTTACTGATGGTAGGCTTTGCTACTTTGGTCCCAGTTCTCTGCAGGTCATTCACTAGGTCCCCCCGTGTGGTTCTGGGATTTTTTTTGTGATCATTTTGACCCCACGGGGTGAGATCTTGCATGGAGCCCCAGATCGAGGAGATCTGTGGTCTTGTATGCCTTCCATTTCCTAATAATTGCTCCCACAGTTGATTTCTTCACACCAAGCTGCTTACCTATTGCAGGTTCAGTCTTCCCAGCCTGGTGCAGGTCTACAATTTAGTTTCTGGTGTCCTTTGACTGCTCTTTGGTCTTGGCCATAGTGGAGTTTGGAGTGTGACTGTTTGAGGTTGTGGACAGGTGTCTTTTATACTGATAACAAGTTTAAACAGGTGCCATTAATACAGGTAACGAGTGGAGGACAGAGGAGCCTCTTAAAGGAGAATTTACAGGTCTGTGAGAGCCAGAAATCTTGTTTGTTTGTAGGTGACCAAATACATATTTTCCACCATAATTTGCAAATAAATTCATTAAAAATCCTACAATGTGATTTTCTGGATTTTCTTTTGTCATTTTGTCTGTCATAGTTGAAGTGTACTTGTGATGAAAATTACAAGCCTCTCTCATCTTTTTCAGTGGGAGAACCTGCACAATTGGTGGCTGACTAAATACTTTTTTGCCCCACTGTAACCTATAAGACATTGACATGACCGATACAACACCACCTATACAACATGACTGATACAACACCACCTGTACAACATGACCGATCCAACACCACCTATACAACATGACCAATACGAAATGCCCCTACAACCAATACAACACAACCTAAACGACATCGACCTGACCGATACAACACAACCTATACAACACGACCTATACAACATGACTAATACAAAATGCCCATACAACCAATACAACACAACCTATACGACATTGACATGACCGATACAACACAACCTATACAACATGACTGATACAACATGACTAATTCAACAGGAACTATATAACACAACCTATACAACACGACTGATACCACATGACCAACACAACATGAACAACACAATAACCAATGCAAAAATAATCAGTGCACACCACCAATACAACATGAACTATGCAACATGATCCGTATGACTCCCCCCTTTGCAACACACCATATACATTTTTTAATTACCAAGTACTGAAGACAACCAAAGGCAACTGAATAGAATGTCCAATGTTAGATAATTCACACCATTGAAAATATTTTCAGTAAAGTCAAAGAATAAACTCCCCTAGCCGTTCAGCACTCTATCACACGGACAAAGGCATTGTGCTGCAACCAGGATTTAAACAGCTAAAATAACCCCAAAAAATGACATTTAACTGGAAAAAATATGTTGCTGTTACGCTTAGTAGGAGAAATTCTTAAGCTTTTCTTAAGCTGCAGAAGCCAATGTTCACTTCTCACACATTGTTTCCAGTCACAGTCAGTAGGCAGCCTTTAGTTCTTATCTCTGAGTCAGTCACCCCGAGGTCATGCTTAAAATGCAATACGCCACAACAAAGTGATTGGCCTGACTAGAATAAGAGTTGCTGTGAATACGGGCAGCGCGGGCATCAGGTGACCCCACCCGGGCATTGGAAAAAGGTCACCTGATGCATGCCCGCGCTGCCCGTATCCACAGCAACGGGTATTAACATATTTTATTCATGCTGACTGTTCAGTTGCATTCGGGCAGGACTAATGACCATTGAGGCTGACATCACCTGGCTGAAACACAAGGGGAAACGACATGGAGGTTTCCGGGCGCAGGAGCCGGAGGGAGACTGGGGGGGTCTGAATGTTGGGAGCAGATAAATTGGTACCCCCACGATAATAGCAAAAATGTCTAAAATGTTAATATGAAATTAACGGTTATGCCCCGACATGACCCTTACTATGATGTCAACACACTTATGACATTTCTAAAGCTGCAAAACGATCCATTCAATATGGAAACCCCTTTACCTATTTCAATGTCCACTACCTATTCTTAAAGTAGGGAATAGAGGCATTTGGAGAAAAGAAGGTTGAGAAATGATGGATAGATAGGTCTGAGGTGGATGTTAAATGAGGAGTGTAGTTAGGCAGGGCAAAACCAGTGATTACTATCAATTCATGGAGTTTGAGGTCCTCAATCAATGGAGCGAATATTGATGGCGCAGTTTCAGGGCGCTATCTGTGCTCCCATCTGAACTGGCAAAAGCTATGCAAACTTTAACTTTCATTTTCTTTTTAACTTCCCACACAAGAAAAATATCCCCTGTTGGTTCAACACTGACAGTGGTGTTCTTATTTTTACTGGTCTGTTGAGTATAGAGGCCCATCATTTTAAGTGTTTTACAATGTGCTTATTGCTGAGGCTGTAACCTTTTTCAGCGTAAAGGAAAGGTTCTGTATACTTTTATTATTATTGAATAAAATCTGATCAAGCAGTTTTAACAGTAAGTGTGTAACACTCTACCCCAATGTAATTCTGACTAACCCTGGTTAAAGGCCACATCAGGACTGCAAAGAAAGGTTGCAAAAATCTTATAACTTTTCCAGAATTCCCACATATCCTGGTTTAAGAGATTCCAGATGTACTTTTAATTTCCTGCCTTATTCAATAATCTTCCAAATTAGATTTCTGGAAAACCTGGGAATTATGGCATGCATTTTTGAAGACATTCTCGCAAGTCCCATTATGCTTTCTTGTAAATGGATGTGTAATTCCTTTTGGAATCCAGACAGAGTTATTAGGCGGCAACCTGCATTCTGATTGACAGCCACGGCTGAGAGCATTCTGGAGAGACTTAAATCTGTCCTGGCCGATGGAACTAGCTTCCCCGCCCATTTTCCAAAAACCTAAAACTCTTTCGTTAGGCAGATTATCTACAATAAAGATGGCCTACACATTTTTGACATACGGCAGCACTAAAAAGGTCAAATTGGGGTGTATATATTTGCACTGCATCATGCAGGTGTACATAATATATATGAATTTGTAAGTAACTTTTCCTGGGAAAATACGAGCAAAGCCAGGGATCACCAACTATGGACAATGACTAGGGTTAAGTGCCTTGCTCCAGGGCAGATAAGCAATCATTTGCTAAGAGATTAAACCTAGAAAGATTTTAGTTGCTGTCCCTTCCACTTTAATTGCTTGGCCATCAACATTCAACTACCATTGCAAAAGCATTTACCACCAAACTTTTTTTCATACTGCTGAATGTGAACTTATCTCCTGAATCAACATAATAAACATTACAGTGAAAAATCAACACAGTAGGAAACACTTGCCATTTTGTGGTGCACTTTTGTGTACATACCTGACAAGTTAAACCTCTTTGGGCTGTTTGTTCCCAGTTACTATGGATACAGTGGTGATGATAACGCCTTCTGTCGTTAGGGAATTGATCCAAGTATACTTTCAAGTTGAGCAGCCAACCCAGGAAAGAACTCATCACATTAACAAGCAACACAGCAACATGAGTGAGCTGTGGCTCGGTTCATCACAACGCCTCTTCATCTGAATGCAAATTGGCAGCAGCACACAAGCTAAATGACACCGCGGCCAATTAAGAAATCCCTTTGATCAAGAGGACGCCAGTGACAGTAACTCAGCCAGTCGAGCCCTGGCAACAAAAAACAAAAATATCCAATCAGCTTTGTTGTCATTGCCCTCTGTACACCGCATCCCTACCTAGCTCCATATCTGATTTTCCGTTCTTGGAGGAAGTGATCCAGATAACATTGTGTGTGGCAGTGTAAGTCCCATTGGAGTCCACCTACAAGGGGAATGTGTTCTTCAAAACAGGGCTGTGTTCATGAAACAGGAGAAAAGTGACAACATAGGGGTACTATTGGAAGCCAACACTTGCTAAGGGTTGCGTAACCCAAAAGTAGGTGCTGCACAGGTGATTAAAGGAGCCTGCAAATGAAGCTAAGCCTGACAGTTGAAGTGGGCTCCAGTTTAGTGTCTCCAGCTTCCCTTTAAATAATCAAATATAGGTCATACTAGTGAATACCTCCTGTACTGTAAACCAAATATATCACTAACCCTATCCAAATATATCTCTGTCCCTATCCAAATATATCACTAACCCTATACAAATATATCTCTGTCCCTATCCAAAAATATATCTCTAACCCTAACCAAATATATCTCTGTCCCTATCCAAATATATCTCTAACTCTATCCAAATATGTCTCTATCCCTATCCAAATATATTTCTAACCCTAACCAAATATATCTCTAACCCTATCCACATATTTCTCTAACTCTATCCAAATATATCACTAACCCTATCCAAATATATCACTAACCCTATCCAAATATATATCTGTCCCTATCCAAATATATCTCTAACCCTAACCAAATATATCTCTGACCCTATCCAAATATATCTCTATCCCTATCCAAATATATCTCTAACCATATTCAAATATATCTCTATCCAAATATATTTCTAACCCTATCCACATATATATCTATCCCTATACAAATATATCTCTATCCCTATCAAATATATTTCTAACCATATCCACATATATCTCTATCCCTACCCAAATATATCTTTAACCCTATCCAAATACATCTCTAACCCTGAATCTGCTGGTGTAATGACTACAGCATTAGCTGCAACCCGGGACAGTTTCCAGGATAGAGATTGGAACTACAGTGTTTTGAAAAACACTATAACCCATATGTTACATTGAATATGTCCAACGTTCCAGTCTTCCACTCCTTTAAACTTGCTGTGAATTTGCTGTATTGGGGCCATAATTGCTTTAACTGTGGTCGTTAGCCAGACAAAGCACCCTCCCCCAAGCAAACAGGTTCAGAGAAAAATCGAAGAAGCCCTCCGAATAATGTTTAAACAAGATGTGGCTCTTTAAAAAAATATTTTCTATTTCTATAAGTAAAAAAGTATACACAAGGGGGTGTGGCATATGGCCAACATACCATGACTGTGAGTTGTTTCTAAGTGCGTTGCATTGCAAAGTCATGGTATGATAATATATTACAAAACCCAAGATGCTTTATTGCTTTCATAAACCATACAAGGTGTCTTATAAATCGGGAGCTTAGAATCCTGAATGCTGATAGCTGCGGTATATTAGATTCTGTACCACGGCTATGACATCACATCACTTCTTACCCCGCAATTATATAGTTACCCGATTTATAAAAACAGGAAGGCAATTTAGGTATTTGTGATATATTGCCAATATACCATTGCTTATCGCTGGGTCCGAGCACTCTTTAATGCATCAAACTTAAGAGCAGCACATATACCACACCCCTGCTGCCTTTTTGCTTACATATACCATTGCTATCAGCCAATCAGCATTTGGGAATCAAACCAATTGGTTTATAATTGAGATTGTAAACTGTATGATTTAAATCCTGAATGCATATTGGTTGAAGCTATAGTCAGTGAGATTGTATACCAAGGATATGACAGCTGAATACGCTTTACTGCTATAAATGTGTTGTAAACTGGTTTGTAATAGTAATAAGGGGTTTGCGGTATATTGTCAATATACTGTTGTTAAGTGCAGTTTCCACAATGCGTCTGGCCTGAAAACAGCTTTTAGTCGTGATATACAACGCACGTAAGTGCCTTATCATCCAAACGCAACTAACCTGGGAAAATAAGGAATAAATCAAATAAAGATGTAACAAAGTCAACTTGAAGTGATAAATATAGTGCATTCAATGTGGCTAGAAATGTGACAATGCTGTGACCTGGTAATTCTTATATTAGGTTATGCACCTTATTACACCTTTACAGTAACAGCAACAAACTAGGCTGCATGGCTACAACATGTTTACAGTATTACTAAATAAATAATAGCATGATTACACAGGTAAGAGCAGCATGTTGTGAAGGGTCAACATTGGTTCTGTGGCATTTGGTATTTAAAGTGCTTTTGGAGGGTAAGCATTGGTTTTGTTGTATAACAGACTAATCAAACTGATTAAACATGTACACTTTTTGTCATCAATCTACACATAATAACTCAAATTCACAGAAAACTTTTACTGAATTATCCCTCATAAATATTCCAACATTTGCCAATATGAGCTTGCATCCTGTGTCCTTTGGTCAACCTTGAGATGTCTCTCGAACACGGGTGAACAGGAAATGGGTTGAACAGGATTTAGTTCACACACATATGTTACGTTCATACAGTTCACAGTGCATGCCTGAAGCCCAAGGAACTCTTGGTACCACCAAGATTCTTCCTAGAACTGGCTGTCTGGATAAACTAAGTAACTGTGCAAGGAGCCTTGGTCAGGAAGCTGAGATTCTACTGCAAGTATGAGGAAAAAGATTCTCTGGTCTGATGTGATCAAAATGTAACCAATAGGCATGAATGCCAAGTCTGGTAAAAACATGGTACTTGAATCTAATCAACTGGCTAATACCTATGGTGACGCATAGTGGCAGGAGACTCATGCCACTGGTATTTGTCTCAGTGGCAGGGACTGGGAGACTGGGGGGACTGGGAGACTGGGGGGACTGGGAGACTGGGAGACTGGGAAAACTGGGGGACTGGGGGAACAAAGCAAAATACTCATAGTTCCAGAGCACACAGGACCTCCGACTGGGTGAATATGAATCTTTTAGCATGACAACGACCCAAAGCACACAGTTAAGACAGCGCTGGATTGACTTCAGGAACATTCTGTGAATTTACTTTAGTGGCCAGCCAAAGCCCGGACTTTAACCGTACTGAACATCTGTGGGGAGACCTGAAGATCTAATTTCACTGACAGTCCCTGACCATTTTCTCAGAGCTTCAGATCTCCAAGGGATTGGTGAAAAAGTGCCCAGGTGTGGGAAGCTGACAGAGGCATTCCTAAGAACATTCAATGCTGGGATTGCTGCCTAAGAAGCTTCTACAAAGTAATGAATAAAAGGTCTGAATTCTGATGTGCATCAGATATCTTTCAATGAATTGGCACTAATGTCTAAATTTTCCTTCTGTCTTTATGGCGTATGTATGTTAATGAATAAAATGTGTGAATTAATACTAAAACACAACCAAATGTGGAGAAAGTGAAGGGGTCAGAATACCTTCTCTGACACAGTGTGCTATTAGAGGACAGGTTCTTTTTAATTTAGCATGTAGAACAATTCCCTTAGTAATTGTCTCAAACCAGTGAAAAAAATCTATGAAATCAATGACAAATCTTTTCTGTAAGGTAGTGAATTGACCTTCTTGACCCTAATGATGGAGTGATGCAAAAATGCAATAACATTTTATTAGGCTGACAAAACCGAGGACAATAACAAAAAATATATAGTTGGTATCTAAAAGGAACTCACAGAACAATTTTCAACAAAACTATACTGTTGGATATAAAAACGTTAATAATGGCACAGTTTTAATACCAGTTTTTATAGGTAATACCAAATACAAAATGAACTGAACAGTAAGCAATATAAATATATAACAATTACAAATGTATCATAAAAAAGGAGGGTTTTCGTGATTTCTGTTGTTAAAATGCTTTTAATCATAAATATGGCGACAAATGAAATGTTTTACACAGCTACTCTTCTCCTGGTCGCCATATCAGGCCCGGTGCCACAGATAATGTATAATGGTTATGTAATAAATGGTCTGATGTCTAGATTCAACGTTTTTTCCCCTTCACTGACTTTAAGCATCTTGCTGTTAAAAGACAGCAAACGCATTATGACTGCCTGTGCGATTCACCTTTGTTTTCTTCCAGTATTAAAGTCTACTGGACCTTTAATAGCTGTATTTGTTTTAGAAACGTTAACCTAAAGTATGAACCCTGGAGGGTAGTGCAGACTTTACATGAAAAGATGAATAGGTGTGTTGCAGCCCGCATATGTTAAACACGCTGGCCTACTGTCAACAACAGGTGTAAAAAACATTACATATCTTTTGCTAAAACACAATGTCAACGATCTTTTTTTCGTTATCCAAACAGGAGTTGCAATGGTAGGCTATTCATTCCTTTTCCCGACATGCCTATTAATAATACAATATTGACACAGAAATAAAATGACTGCATGTGTCTCCTTGCAGCTTACACTGTAGAAATTATATAACAAATACGTAAAATGTAAATCACTCACCGAATTTCCTGTCGGCGAAGGCTAGAAAATCGGTTTGGGAAGCAAGTAGGAAGAATATAACGTACATCGAATCCATATTGTTCATTCTGGATAGAAGACACGCATGCGGTAGTTAACCATCCATTTTTTATGGTTTCTTTAGTCTTTTCAAAAAAAATGTATGGCCGAATCAGGGAGTTAAAAAGAGAGATGGAGATAGGAAGGTAGGGGTAGGATGCAGGGCGTTCCAGACAACAGCTCCTTTGGTTTTGGCTCCTGCAGTCAGCCTGAGTACGGCAATCAGCACTAGGAACAGCTACCACTTTGGCCCCTCCTAGCTGACGTCAAGGAGAAGCACACATTTCCGAAGCGTTGCTAGCGCCTCGTTAAGAGCAGTCGCACACAGCATATGAGGCTGAACTAAATGGGTTTCTTTATCGAGAGAAATTAACATATGCAATGTCTAATGCAATGACCTCGCCTCCCAAGTGACCACATCAAACCAGAGACCACACTCCCCACGGACCTACTTAATAAATTATGGCTAATAGCAAATAATAACAATGCAGAGCCTATAGTCTGTACAACCTTAACTAGACCCCCTTAAACTATACACCATGTTCCAAACCTGAGTTTTTTTTTATTTTGTAACGAATAAAAAAATTATACATAATGCATGATTTCATATATTTTATAGTCACAATACCCAATTATATGAAAACCTTTTTTTTTTTTTTATATGTATTTAAATAAAAGATGTATCTGATGTGCATAAAGTGGGTATAGAAAGTCCCCACCCCTTTTCAAAATGATTGTTTTGTGTTGACTTACAGCATGAAATAACCTTGCACACCTATACTCTGCATTATTTGCCCATTCTCCCAGGAAAACTGTTCAAGCTAAGTCGAATTGCATGGTGACTGGTTATAGACTTGCACTCTTTAAGTCATGCCACAGATTCTCTATGGGATTTAGGTCGGGGCTCTGATGAGGCCACTCAAGGACATTCACCTTCTTGTCGTTCAGCCTCTGTACGGTTGCTTTGGTGGTATGCTTTGGGAGATTGTCATGTTGACATGAGAATCATCTTCACATTTTAAACTTCCTGGCAGAGGGCTGCAGGTTCTTTTTAGGACTATGTTGGCATTTTGCACCCTCACACCCCCACAACAGTATGCTGCCACCGCATCGCTGTACTTGTAGGCATGGTGTTCTTTGTGTGAAAAGATATATTGGGTTTTCGCCAAACAGATTGAAACCAGATTTGTGGAGTGATTTTGTCACATACACACATTGACCAGTCTTTGCCATAAAGACTTTTAAAGCTTCCATTGGTTTCTTAGTAGCCTCTCTAATACACCACCCACTTCTTTATAATGGTGTTAACTGTGCTCGAAAGGATAGACAGAGTCTTTGAAATACTTTCATATCCATCCCAACTTGTTTTCTTCACAGCTTTATCTCATATATCTTTTGAAAGTGTCTTTTTGCCGTTAGTGGATTCTTTGCATTGATTTGCACTATTAAGCATTTATTTTATTCTGAAGTAATCAAAGGCACTACAATAGATCACTGATGGAAACAAATTACCTTGATTTATTATTTGGAATGTGGTCGATTACCTACAAACTTACCTACAAAAAAACACTCCAATTCTGTCTTGGCTGTGCGCTTTGGGTCATTGTCGTGCTGAAAGATGAATCTTTGTTTTGATCAGTGTGCATGTTTACCCCATCCTGAGCAGTCTCCCATTCACAGCCATTGAGAAGCATCCCCATAGCACAATGCTTCCTCTACCATGCTTTGCCATTGGGAGGGTAATAGCCAGGTGATGAGTGGTACCTTGATTTTGCAAGTATTGAATCCATTGGCATTCAGACCAAAAGGCAGATAATCTCTATGCTCATCCTCCAATCCCTTCGGACAGCATGCCATTATAAAGAAATGGGCACAATTTTATGAAACAGTATTAAATTCGTCATTTTAGATGTTTGAATCTGGCCCAGTGCTCTTTTAACAAAAACAATTTCACCGCATTCCTGCCCGATAGAGAATTAATGCCTGAAAACCATTTCATTTAGTATAGCAAAACCTAGCCTGCTTGTAAAATGTCTAAAAGATTGAATGCTAGGCCCTTTCTGTCATAATTCATGAAGTATAAACCATTAGCATATTTAGCGTCTGAAGAAAATCTGAATGGACAGCATCTATTTCAGGAGATTCCTTTACATCACTCTGGTTCCATTTCTCTCTTATGGCTACCGTAGGGTATGACACTTCATCACCATTCTGTGGCAGCTCTTTGTCTTATGCAATTTTACAGCTGTTACTGCAGCATCCTGTCTTGAAGCAGTCTCCTTCACTGAAATACTTCCAAACTACCATACAGACTTTACAGAGATTACGGAGAATTTCAGAATGGCGAGTTGACTGATGAAAATGCATTGTTCCAACCCTTTCTTGATCTTAAACCAAGTCGGTCTGGGAGCACACTGACAAACTCTGACCGATTATCATTACTCAAATGTTTGAACATGTTACATTTCTATTTCAAGGTGCTCCTGAGACTTAATAATCAGCACAGTGCTCTTGTGGTATTACCAGTGCCCACAAGATGGCATTAATACCCCTAAACATCTAGATAAAAAGTAAAGAAAAACAATTAACTCAAAAGGAAAACCATAAGAAACACAAATTGCCATCAGGTACTACTATTAACAGTCACAACAACCAAATCTCAGCTGTCGGGGTCCGACCAACCATGTGATGTCTACCCTTTTCACAGAAGGTACTGTATTGTGTTTACCACTCTAAACCTAATGTCAGTATACAACTGGATAAAATACAATGTAATGTATTTCTTATGTATACCACATTATCAAATACAATTGGAAATCTTAAAGAGTCTAAGATTTTTATGTTACCATTTTAATGTCCAAAAGTTCAGGTCAGCGGAACTATTTGACCAGAAAAGTGTTAAGTGCAGGACTGTGGTTCCAGGCTACACATGTCATCCCCTGCTGGAGAAATGTGGATGGATTTCAAAGGAAACTCATCCATTCTGAACTTGACCAAGTGTTTCTGAAGGTCATTGGGTCAAATCCCAATGGGAACAATTAATGGGATTGCGAGAAGAAAATGTGATAACAAAGAAATGTGTTATTTTAACACTGCAATTGCAAAAAAGGAACTAGACCTTGACTTGAATTAAAATCTATATAAGACATTGTCTGGGCAAGTAAGCATGACCAAACTCCTGCTCAAACTACAGAACAGCGGGAAAAGTTACTAAATGAAAAGCAATTAAGAAGTTGATCCTGTGCATTTAGCAAAAGCTCTTTATTCTTGAAAAGACTCAGGTAGACACTCAAACATGGAGCCTGGACACGCTTCTTCATACTTTTAAATATCACACTTTTTGTGGATTTAAGGCACAAGATAAATAAAGTACATCGAAAGAAAGAAGGGCCGGAGGAACTACAAACTCCAGAGACAGTTTCCATTCGATGGCCTTCATAGGTACGCGAACAAATAGTTAAACGAAAGACAAAGTAAGCGACAGAGGTTTGAGATCACACATATGTATAGATACATTAATCTACAAGCTGATATGGTAGTTTCATGTGGTACAATCTAAAATGCATTCAATTATATGACGCAATATTGTGGTAACCGGCAGATCTATGAATTTCTAACAGCAACTGTCCGTCGATGTTGTAGATATGCAGGTGACATAACTAATAACACCAACACGGGTGATTCCTCTTAACTAAAACCATTTTCCATTTCTTTTTGGAGCGATTGCAGTAGAACCGCATGCTGAAATGAGAATTAAGACTTGTTACTGACAACCAGAAAACCATAAACAATCTGTTCCCGTTACAGAGTTCGGAAATCTACGACTACAATCCACAATTATTTGAGGAATGCTGGAATATCAATGTGGTCACCAAAAGCGTATTACATGGTTGTTACTATGATGATCCATAAAGTACTTAAAACAAATGCAGAGAGTAATAAACAGAGAGTGTGCAAACATGCGTACATATTTGGCTTAGTTAAAATCGAACATATGCAGCCATATGAAATACCAGTCTCATTGGATGCTAAATAATGTTCAAGCCAGTTTCACTTAGAGTCAAGCAGGTTTTGAAATAGTAACTTTTGAGACTGTGGTTTTAATGAATTTCTTTGAATAATAAAATAAAATTGTCTTGTTCACCCAGCGATACCCCCCCATACTCAACTAACAAGGGCTAAAGAAAGGACAGTATCGTCTCTTTAGCCCTTGGGGCCACTGCACATATTTAAACTTTAATATGTTGTACATTCCCCACATAAAAACAGCACAGCAAAATCTGATGTAACAGCTGTAGAAAAACAACAGATATTCTGTTACGGTCCTTATTATGTCCTTTCTAAAACACGTATTTGCTTGTATCAATTGCACTGGATCATTTATAACTGACGAAGATTGCAAATGATGTGTATAAAGGAATAAAAAAACTTTTTTTTTTTACATTTCTCGTGCAACAGCATTTGTCATTAAAAAAGGGAAAACAAACAAAGATTTACCCATGGGCATAAAGTAAATGTGTAAAAAAGGCGGGGTATTCTTTAGCACAACAGTGTGCCAAGATTCTCAGAGAACTGACATGAGACCAGGACACCGTGTCTCTATAATTTAAAGGTCTTATCATGGTCCAAAACGCACGCATGTGCAAACCGGTGTTCAACGATATTGGAATACTTGATTCAAATTCTCAGGGCAGCTGAAGCTGCTAACGTCTTCGCCTGACAGGGACCACGTTCCGCTTTGGTATTAAATATTGGACGGGGAGCGGTCGGGATTGGCATGCCCTCGCAGATCGACCCGGAGGGGGGGGGGTCGCCAGACTGCCGTGTCTCTAGACTATGGTTTGAGCTTTACACGTTGGGATACAAAAGGCCAAACTGATCCCAACAGCAGTCGGAGCGGCGAGACGGGGCACGGGGTCAGGGACTCGTGGGTGGCGGTTCCGTCAGGTCCCACAATCATGGCGTACTTTCGGACAGCTGGGGACGTCTCTTCGAGCCATCGTCACTCAACTCATACCTAGCCGCAGAGACAGAGAAAGCCTGTTGTGAAATGAGCAGTAACAGAGGAACACATTTCACGCTTGATTCAGCTTTCACATGTCGTGAGGAGAAATGGCGTTTTTCCGACTGACCATTGCGTCCAACCCTTGGCGATATCGTCGTAAGTCAGGTCCACAAACACCTTTCCCAGCAGGCCTTTGTGTTTGGAGAAGACATTCCCCCCGTTCTTTACCGCCACATCCAGAGTCCTCCTGTGAAGCTCCACGATCGACACGCTGAACTCAAATCTGACAGCACACACACACACACACAATGAATAACCTCAACATAAAATCATGCCACGTGGTTAACTTGAAAATGACGATAGACGTGAGGGGGAGATGGGTGAGAATCCGCTATAGATCTGCGGTAGACTACTGGATGAACCGAAAATGCCTTGGCGTTTGACGGTGCACGCGCCGAACGGGACCGCTGAAACGTACGTCTGGTCGTAAGTGGGGTTCAGTGTCTTCTTTATAGTGTGGCTTTTCCTCCTCCCGGACCTCCGCTTGTCAGGTAGAAGATACAGCCGGACGTAGGGGTCAGACAGGTGATCCGTGAACGCGATCAGGTTTCTGTGTTGACCGGGGGAAGAGACAGAGGCGTCTGTCATGGTGCGGGCATGAGGTCCGTAATGATACCCTATGCCCTGGACAGTGCACTACTTTTGACCAGGGCCTGTAGTAAACTACCTAGAGAAAAGGGTGCCAATAGTCTCCTCGCTTCTTACCGGCAGCTGTGCACCACCACGATGAGCTTGTTCCTCTGAGAGCTGTGTCTTATGGTCAACTGGATCTCGCCCAGGGGGAGAGGACTGGCTGAACCGCTGTGAAGCGACGCACACAGACACACGTCGGTTTTACGGTCAAGGAAGGACCCACAAGCTAGTAGCGTTCGCAAAAAATAATCTCCTAACCTCTAAGATCAACTTAACCTTCATGCCTAAACTCAATCATCGATGCCTAAAGCTAAGCCTAATTCTGAAACCTAACAGTAGGTCTGATAAAGCTTGTCCAAAGTGAGGACAGGCCAAATGTCCTGACTTTGCATGATTTTCCTGGTTCTACTACAGTAATGCGCGCATGTGTGTGTGTGTGTGCTTACTTCTGCAGCTCTCTCAGCTTCTGCTGGAGCTCCTGCGTGGCGTAGGCGTTGGAGATGTCTGAGGCGATGCTGTGGCTCGAGCCCCGGTGGGCCAGGTGTTTCTGAGAGCCGGAGATGGCCAGGTTGGAGGTGCTCAGCCCCATGCCCCCCGGGGCCCCTGCCAGGAGCTCGTCTTCCCCCACCCTCCTCTGGAGGTCCTGGGTGGAGGCAGCCATGGAGCGGGGAGGGTCTGACACGGGGACAGGGTTGGGTTTCGGGGGTTCGGAGACCGATGGTTTCTTCAGGGGGGCGGGGTTACTAGGGCTGGCGTTATTATTAACAGGCACTGTGGACGTCTGATTGGCCAAATTCTCCATACACAAAACCTGGAGAACATGGCAGAGGCTTAAAAATAAGCAGAGTATTTTACATAAACTTCATTGAGGGAACTCAGTGGGTCTAGTGGTCCGTGCATCCAGAACTCTTATGAATTTTAGAGTGTTCTTTTTTCCCCAGTCCTAACTCAGATTTTTAAGAAAAAAAGTGAAATAATTGTAGTATAGAATATACACTCCATGCATTGGAAATGTAGTCATCTTGAGCTTGAAATTTCAAATGGTTTTTTTGGAGGAGATTCCATGAACAATTCAGACAAAGTTTTTTTGCCGAAACATAACCTTCTACGGATTTCACAGCAGAGTCATTGGTCCTCAAACTCACATTGTGACTAGGTGGCTTGGTACAGGACAAAACCGCTACGCCACAAACTCACATTGTGGCTAGGTGGCTTGGTACAGGACAAAACCGCTACGCCACAAACTCACATTGTGGCTAGGTGGCTTGGTACAGGACAAAACCGCTACGCCACAATCTCACATTGTGGCTAGGTGGCTTGGTACAGGACAAAACCGCTACGCCACAAACTCACATTGTGGCTAGGTGGCTTGGTACAGGACAAAACCGCTACGCCACAAACTCACATTGTGACTAGGTGGCTTGGTACAGGACAAAACCGCTACGCCACAACAAGCACTATAAAACCCTTGTAGTGTGTCGGACGCCTGCAACTTGGAGTGTACATGTTAGCCAATACAGTTTTCGTTTGCGCGTAGTCGAAGGCCGGCACTTTCTGGTCAAGCGTACATTTGGGAACCACACGGAACCTTACCCTCAGAGCCATTTTCATCTTGACGGTGCAGGTGGGTGCGGAGTTCTTGAGAGGGAAGCGCTGATGCAGCGTCATGTCCTCCGCCTCCAGGAGACGCGCCAACGGCAAGCTCAGAGTCCCCAGGGAACACTCGTGTTTCTCATCCTTTACCTGGGGGGGAGGTTCATGTTTTAACTTGCAGGTAGTAAATGACCGCGAAAGTCTTAGTCAAACTATGTCAATGGCCGACGATTAAGTTGAGTCAGTAAGAAAAGCGTTATCACCTCAATCTCCAGCTCTTGGTTTTGGGGATTGTGGATGAGGAAAGTGAAAGCTTCTTCCCACAAGGGTTCATTGGTTTTATACCTGGTCTGATTAGAGGAGAATCACGTCAAAGGCAGTAATAATGACTCACAAATATACAGTTACAGATGTACATTATACATACTCTGAAATTATGTAAATGTATATATTGATATAAAAACAATTAAAGGAACATGTAATCAACACAGTATAACACTAAGTCAATTACAGTTCAGGGATATAATTCTGTCCAGTTAGGAAGCATAATCGATTGTGAACCAATGTCACCTGTTCATGTTCAAATTAAAGTGACAACAGGGGCAATGGAGAGGCAACAACAAGACAACCCCAAAAAAGAAAATGGTTTTTCAGATGGTGGCCACTGACAATTGCTCTCTCCTTCTCCTTTCTAAATGATTCTTCTCTACTTTTGAGTTTTGCTAGTGTCTTGTCACTACTGGTTGAATGAGGCGGTATCTTCAGCCCATTCAAGTTTCACAAGTAGTCCATGCCTCCAAGATGGCACATCCATACGTGCTGTAGCAAGTAGGATTTATCTCCCAGTGCCGCCTCAAGAGGTACCAGGAGATGGGCTGTTACACAAGGAGAGCTGGACAGGGCTGTGGAAGGGCATCAACCAAGCAGCAGGACCAGTATCTGCACCTTTGTGTGAGGAGGTACAGGAGGAGCACTGCCAGAGCCTTACAAAAATACCTCCAGCAGGGTACGGGTGTGCATGTTTCCATGAGGGTGGCGTGAGGGCCTGCTGTCCTCTAGTGGGACCTGTGCTCACAGACCAGAACTGTGGCATTCACCAGAGAACACAGGCACACGCAGGCCTGATGCACCGTTGTCTTCACAAATGAGAGCAGAGGACCCTAATCACGGGACAGATGTGAGTGTCTGGAGACACTGTGGTGACCGTTATGCTGCCAGCAACATCATCCAGCATGACCGGTTCAGCGTTGGGTCAGTGATGGTCTGGGGAGACCTATGCTTGGAGGGTCTCACAGATGGCACGTGATAGCTAGTGGTACCTTGACTGCGGTTAGCGAACGGGATGAAATCCTCACACTCATCACCAGACGCTGGTGCAGTGGGCCCTGGGTTCCTCCTTGTGCAGGACACCAGGCCGAGTGTGTACGCAGTTCCTGGATGATGAAGGCATCGATGCCATTGACTGGCCCTCACGTTCCCCTGACCTGAGTCCAGTTGACAACCTCTGGGATGGTTTGTATCGAGGCCACCAAGTAGCACCACAGACTGTCTGGGAGCTCAACTATGCCCTGATTCAGGTCTGGGAGGAGATCCCCCAGGACACCATCAACCGTCTCATCAGGAGCCCAGATGTCAGGAGTGTATCCAGGCATGTGGGGGCCGAACACACTATTGAGTCACATTATAAATTGCCGTAATGTAATTCACGCAAGTCGTCGTGGGTTTGAATTCAGCCCTCCGTCGGTTGGTGATTTTGGTTTCCACTGACCGTTGTTACGTCATTTTATTCTCAATTAATTACACAATGTAAGTAAAGATATTGATATTTAATATATTTCATCAAGGCCCAATGTGTGATTAAATTTTTGAGCTGTGTGTGTGTATATACATGGGAATTAGGTAAAGACATGCATGAGCAGGAACATCTTGTTGGTTCGGCTGGTAGTTTGTTGGGCTGTTGGGCTGGCAAACTTACCTTGCTGTTATGTGTCTTGTGTCCGAGTCTGAATTGGACAAATGGATTTGGGTCGCTGCTAACTTTTTTAGCAGACTGTGAAAAAACAAGACAGCCTATGAGTAAAGTAACGCAGTCGCCTTTTAATATCTACCAACCTAGCCTAATCTGATCTGGTTTAGTATTCATTTACAAATCACTTATCAACTTTAATTAGGGAGAACACTTCATTTAAAATGGTTATGTTACAACAATGTAATTGTTGTACACTATATTTCCTGAGGAAATATAAATGATGTTTAAACTGAGAAATGTGAAATGAATCATGCGGCTCCTCGTCAAGCCACATGGTTCAATATGTCACTGGTAGTTGTGGCAGGATACAGACTCGAGATCCGGAGGTATTGTAGTTACATAAACGTCCAAAGACAAATTCGGCATCAGGAAATAGTGTTGAAAGAGAGAGAAAATGTTTACTGTTGTACAGATTGATTCTGTAGGTGGGTTAATGCTCTCCTTACAGTCAGGGAACCAGCTAACTTATCCAGTGCCACAAATAGTTTTTGTTAACGGGGACCAGACATTTTTTTTTTCTCAATCATTGTTAAAATGTACCAGTGTCAAGTAATATACTGTGCCTGCATTCATACATAATCAGCTTAAGAATGGCCAGCCTCCTTTACAATTAGAAAGCTGATTTTGCAGACACAGAAAAAAAAAGTTCAGAGCCTTCCATCGACCAAAATGTTTTGGTCCTAAATTAGGCTTAACCTGAGTTTGTGAACCAGCCAATGGTTCAAAGTTAACAGTAGACCATTATCCCAATGTCAAGCCAAACACTTGCCATGAAAGGCCATTTCTTATAACATGCAATAAATTCCTTATTGTATTTGAAATGTTTAATCCAAAATGTTTTTATTACTGTGTGTTTATTTATCACCAAAAACAATGGCAAATCAAAACACTTGCTAACTAAATGGCCAATGTTTCCAGCTAATGGATTAACATATCAGTTAATCAAATGTCCTAACAATTATCTGAGCTTGGTTGATATACACAGGCTGACCCAAATTGGCCCTTCTCAGGGGACTTGGCTGTTTGAGTTGTAGTCTGGAACCCTGACTGATCTTAGATCAGAATACCTGACCCATGGATTGAAGTTTTAGTCAACAAACAATTAGTGGAATTCGTTAAAAAATACAAAATAAAACAAGGAATGCAAAAATAAAAAACCAAAGCTGTGTTAATGCTGCATCAGCTGTTCTGAATACATGGGGAAACAACTTACTAAAAAACCTATACATTTCCTGGGATGTAATCAATACACTTTATGCTGTTCAAGTAAACCTAATTACTTGCCTACAAATAATGAACTGATTCGTATTCAGGAAAACACGGCATCAACAGAGTAAACCCCCCACCCTGTCCCAAATGTCACCCCATGGGCCCTTCTCAACAGCAGTACCCTATAGGGTCTTCTTCAGAGTGTGTGTGTGTGTGTGTGTGTGTGTGTGTGTGTCTGTCTGGACGGCTACGCATGCTCAGTTGTGTACGTTACCTGAAGGGCCTTACTGACTGAGGCCTTCGTCAAACCGTCATGGTTGAACTCTAATGGATTGCGCTTTTTTTCCCCCCAGGTCAGGAGAGAATGAACACAGCCAGGTTGGTTATTAGGAGAGGGCATGCGAGTAGGATGGAGGGAGGGGCAGGGGGAGGTTAGGTCACGGGTGGAGCGATTAGAACCACACACCAGCCGACACCACCACCCGGTAGGAAACAGACAAACACAACAGGGTCAATTACAAGGTTAATGAGGGTTCCCTTGGTTAACCATGAAGAGTATTGACAAAAACATACCCAGGAAAATCCTTATTAATATAAGAAGAGGAGGAGAACATAATATGACGGAAAAAGGAACATTCTCAACATTGACCAGGCAGTACAGAAAGAGATGGAGAATATGGAAGCGCCATTCCAACAATTTCCCACATGATTCCTAGATTTACCAAAAGTCCCCAGGTGAGAATTACTGGAATCAGTATGTTGTACTGCGTTATATCATTCCTGAACTTATCTGGCCATTACTGGAATTTTGCAATATACTGGAGAGTAACTGGGAACAAATTCCTGGTGGGAAATCTATGACATTCCTAATGTAATATCATAATGGATAAATGTCATGGAGTGTTCTTTTGATACCGCACAGACAGTATATCTAGCAAAAAATTTAACTAGATTCTAAATTAAAATGGTTCCTTGTACAGAAGCATTTCAACCAGAATTTATCCCATTCCTTAGGGCTGCTACACTTCAGTAACTTTTCCAAAGTATTTTCCCCCAATTGGGATTTCTGAAAAACCTGAGAAAGTTACCTGATTAGTGTTGTTACTAATGTTTTGAGCGTTTCTTAGGCGTGTCATGTCAAAGGGAGACAGGCTATGGGATATTAGAGTTACGCGACGCTCTGAGATGACTAGCTATGTCTGGAATTGGAGACAGGTTTGGGTGAGGTTGCTCAGGTTACCTCATGTTTTACACTTTCTATGGGTGGGTAAGCGAGTCGGTGGGAATGCAATCTATAGAAAGGCTTCCTGACAAACATCCTGGAACTATCGCGTGAAACGCCAGGACTGACAGCCGCCCTATCCAAACACGGCTCAGTAGAATTCACATTTCCATGACAACTGTTGCAAGCTCAATTGGTGCAGATGTCACTCATTCAATGGGCAACATGCTTATTGGGCGAACATGCTTTTGGATCGCCATTATTACCAATAAAATCACACCGTGGCAAAAAAAAACAGAAGAAAGGAAACAGAATCAATAACTAGGATGCAAAATTCCAGAGGACTCACAAATAAGGTCCTATAGAGAGAGGCAGTATTCTCACAAAAGACTAGGCCCGAAGCTCTCCGCTCTTTTAAGTTGCCACAACCCAAGTTCCCCTCGAACACACTCTTCGTTGGAGGACGGAAACGGAGAAAAAAAGAGCAGAGAAGAGGAGGAGGCTGAAAAGAAAACACGTGAAGCAAGAGTTGCCTACGCTACAGTGAGCATTCGTATCGATGGCAACCACAGCGATTACTCTATTTCACAGGAAATACAGAAAGGCAGACGAACTTCAGCTAAACGAATGGATCCCTCTTGCAGTGTGGGACGGTTTGAGGTGTGGGGAATGGAAGGGGTGAATATCGACGCTATCATGGGGGTCAGATAAAGCAGGCAAAGATTGACGAGGAGGAAGGTTGGAGGAGGTGGGATGAACTGGGTGGCTCAGACTTGTGACCGGTAACTCGGCACAGTGAAAACGTGTCACCGGTACAACAGCACTGATACAGGTGGCAATGCTTGGCGCTTTCCCCTGGCATAAATGAGCCTGAGAGGAAAAGGTTGTCCGTCGACAGCTAGCCCCAGTTCCACTGGCGTCATCTCCGCAGGTCGGGACTTACCGGGAGGTTCCTGGCCGAATCCAGAAAGACCACTAGGATGGCGGAGGACAGGCCGTCGTTCGCCTGGCCTTTATCAGCCTTGATGCTGGACAGTACCTGGTCGAGAGAGAGCAGAGAAAGAGAGATGAGGGATTGACCAGTTAGCCGTCCATCCTGGTAGTACTCCAGCCACTACGGTCCAAAGACAGAACGGGATGTTCCTAGACGGTGCATATAGGGAACATGGTTCCATTTGGAACAGCAAATAAATGCCGTACCTGACCCAGCTTTTCAGGTGAGGAAAGCAGACACAACCACTCCAGTCTTAAGTGCAGCTTTCCACTGGCCACCTCCTCCAGGATGAACCACTGGAACAGAGGAAATCCCGCGCGTCAGAAGGCCGCCGACAATAAAAACCAAGTGGAAGACCCCAAACAAGTGTTGTTCCAAAGCCCACTTTACCTGGTCCATCATCTGCTCCTTCTGAATGTCAACTATGTCGATCACAGTGCTGCAGGGGGAATGTCAAAACAGTGTCCGAGTTCATTGGAAGGTGGCTTAAACGTGACGGCTTTATTGCTAAGTGAAGAACTTCAGCGAGTTTCAGTGATGGTAAAGGCCAAGGAAGGATCTCAAAGCATTGTCCATTACCTTCCTAGGAAGTCATCGTGGTCTGTGTCTTCGTCAAACAGCTCAATCGCCACATTCTGTGGTCCGGATTGCTCATAAATGACAGCCTAAGAGCAAAGGATACATTTTAGCGACCACAGTGAATCTTGCTCTGTTCATTCAGATACATCCAGAGCCATGTCGCGGATACTTGAAAGGTTACCTCGTAGACTTCGTTCCACTTGGGATTGAGGTTATCCTTTATAATTTTGCTACGGAACTGCAGGTTGCCGATCTGAATGACGCCATAGGGGTCGGACTTGCCTTTGATCAGGCCCCCCATGAACGTGTCCTTGGGAACAACATCCTGGGCCTCTAGGAGGTGGATCCTCAGGATGGCCTGAGGGGACACACAGAACACGGCAAAGTCCAAGCTTTTCACGATTCAACACTATTGACAGAAGGGTAATCACATTTTACAAAATAACCTGAAAGATTAGTATTTGCAAAAAAATTCCCATAAAAAATCTACTTCATAGAAAATAATAAGTATACCCCCTTGCTTCATAAGCTGGTGCTGTGCCCTTCTGTACACATTGTAAAGAAAAGGTGAATTTATTCCACAAGACAAACAAAACACGAACTAGACACTAAAGGTGCTGGTCTAAACAGCAAAAAACGTATATCTAACCAAACATAAAACACACTGTGCAAACTTACAGATAAAACATGTAGAGCATCCACAGGACATATACAATAAACAAGACAGGACCGTGAACGCCGTAAAGTGCACAAACAAAACAGGACCGTGACCGTTGAATTAATACAAACAATAAACCACACCGAGTGTGGCTAAAACCTAATTTAAGTAGGCTCCCCAATCAGAAGGCAACTGGCAACAGCTGTCTCTGACTGAGGAGCCCACAACAGTGGCATAGAGGTGCCTAGAGGCACCTTCATGTGTCATGCCCTGACTGCGAGCCCCGAGGCACAGATATGGCCAGGGGCCCCCAGCCAGGACATGACAATAAGGAAATTAATGTATGTTTTATTTTTTTCAAATGCTTTAATGGTTGAAACTTTTTTTGGTGAATTGTTAAATTGGGTAACCGTTATCAAATCACTGGGTTGGAAATTAACTAAAATATCCCTGCGTCTAAATTGGTCCAGTCAGGTGAAAATTGTTTGATTTGGAGTGTTCTGGAATGGCCAAGTCAAAACACGGATCTTAATCCAGTTGAGATTATGTGGGGTGATTTGAAACAGGCTGTGCATGCAAGAAACCCCTCAAACATCACACAGCTGAAAAAAAGTCTGCATGGAGGAGTGGGAAAAACTTTCTCCCAGTCGTTGACAGTTATTGGAAATGTCTTTTTGAGGTTATTTCAGCCAAAGGGGGCAAATACCAATCACAAGGGCATAAGGTGTCCTAACGTTTTCCTCTTTGTAAATCTTTTGTTAAATAAATTACATTTTGGTTAAAATTGCATTGTTTTTGGTTCAATTACATCAATTTGATCAAGATATTGTTCGAAAGAAGATTAAATATTGATCTATATTTATGAAAAACAACAAACTATTTTATTGAGTGTCCTAATTTGTATTTATTCATTTACCTGCTCACAATATATATAAATCTAAAAACGTTCCACAGTGTACATGATTTTTCACATGACTGTTGATATGGTCCACAGAAATGACATCTATAACATTGATATACCATTTTATTACAATAATTTCTTCAGAAATGGTTTGCGACTCAACCCCACTTTTAGGATTACTCTGGCATGTTCAACTGTGTGTGTGTGTGTGCTTGTTTTTGTGGGGGAGGGAATTCCTCCTTAACTCCTTCTCTCTGCCTCCCTACCTTAGGCATTGGGAAGCGTAGCTGAGACAGCTGGGCCTCGTCCACCAGAGGAATGGTGATGCGGTTGGGCAGGACCAGGTTGCTGTAGATGATGTCCTGGATCAGGTTATCACACAGGCCGCTGAGGAGAAACCAAGTCACCTTAATGGATTGTCCAGGGCCGTACAATACCAAAAGTTTGTCACTTAGAAATGCCCTAGTTTTCCATTTAAAAATACATTGAATTAAAATGTATTGAACACAAAATATAGCCAATATATATATTTTGTGTTTGAACACAAAATATAGCCAAATGAATAGGAAATATAGTAAATTATGTAATTTTTTTATATAAATAATAATTGTCCCCTTTAAACTTTGTTTTGTCAAAGAATCCTCTATTTGCAGCAATTACAGCCTTGCAGGCATCGCCTCATCTCTTTAACCCTGTACAAATCTCCTACTTTACCACTATCAAAGCACCCCAAGACCATCACATTGCCTCCACCATTGTTGACAGATGGTGTTACATTTGAATAATAACAACGTTTCCACCTCACCAGTGTGTTTGAATAAAGGGATGAGCATAAAAGAAATACTATTAAGAAACTACAAAATCAAAATAAATACAAAGACAGCGCTTTGAAAGGAAGGCATGACCGCAGTATCAAAATAAGGATTTGAGTACATTTTGTATATAAATGTAGGTAAAAGTAAATGAAGCTTGCATGTTGGGGTTGATGGCGTTTGACAGTTTAATCTTTAAGACATATTCATCATGAATCAAATGGGTCACGTTTAACATTTAAAAATGTTACAGTTCTGAGACAGTAAAGAGTTTGTACACAGTTACCTACAATGGGTAGGGTCCAAACTCGTACTATATGTGAAAAAAGAAGACTCCCAGCATTAACCTGAACATTTTATAATTTGCTGGTAATCTGAATGAAGCCCCTAGAAAAAAACACATACAATGTGCATTGTGTCTAAAATCCACTAGATGGTAGCAGCGTGCTAAATAGAAAATTCCCTAGGTGGGCGTGTTTTTGGCTCAGAGCAGCTCTTAATGGTACAACAGAGCCTCTCCCATAATGACCTGAAAACTACTCAGATGTTACAACATTCTATCATGTCTATAAAAGGAGGTGGTTCTTCGGGCTGGGAGAAATGGATTAAAAATATGTAGAGGCCATCACACACCCTTTTCTGGGTTTCACAGCAGAAGGAATGTAATTTTTGTTTATGTTTTTATTCAAGTTTTTCAGAAGGGTAATTGTTACAATATGTAAAATACTTTTATGAATAATACATTTTACTTGTCGGGAAAAGGTAAACGAGGTAACAATTGAACGTGCCAATTTAGAGCATGTATTTACTTTGGGGAAGGGAAGCAACAACTTCCATTACCTGAGGGAGTAGAAAGTGATTCCAGACAGACTCACACATGAACCGAAGGTACCTCCTGTTTGATTAATAGATGCAAATAATCCCAGATGAAAGGGGAAACACACACACACACGTTTACTTTGCCATCTAAATGGGGACACTAAGTAGATTGCTCTTAAAAAAAACCTGACCCATAACTTAACAACATGGATGCCTAAACGTAACCTAGCCCTAATAACTAACCCTAACTTGTAATGCCTAATCCTCTCAAATTCTAAATTTGTCCAGGAGGACAGGGAAAAATTAGGACAGATAAAAATGTCCCTATTAGTCAAATTATTTAGACTTGACTGCAGTTTGTAGAGATGTTTGTCCCTGTTACATAGTTAAGTCAAGAACACACACACAAAGCTTACAGCAGGGAAGGGCAAATTCAAGGTTCATACTTTGGTGGTTTGCTCAAACCTGTAGAACGAGGAAAGCTACATTTCACAGGGAGGAGCCGCAGGAAACCACAAACATGTGGTTTCATGCTAGAAGAGATAACACACAAAGGACAATGCTTGTGTTTTGGACACGATGATGGCACTTCTAACAGCGGCCATCAAAGCACCTCCGTATAAACCTGTACCTCATGGCTCCACGTTAAATGATTTAACGGACAAACCAACCCAGCAGCCTTTTATGCTGACCCCCTCAAAGCTTTAAACGCATCGGTACATTTGGTCACACAAGTCAGTCCCAACCCACTCCACGGTCACATGCATTCACACTCGGAGAAATCCCCTCCCTAATCCCCCTTCTAAATCAATCATTTAAATCATTTCATCAAGATCCCTGGAGGGATTCCTACGGCTTACCGTGATGTCACGTTTAATGGGGAGGGCTAGCTCCTATTTATAGTTTTAAACAGTCAGAAAGAAACTTCGATTGGTCATTCCTATCCAGCTCACTGGATCTCTAACTGGGTTTTACAGGGAGAATACCAGGACCACTATGGGGGGCATTGACCGCTTCCCTTATTCCCCATGTGGCCCTGGTTAAAGGTGCGGCACAATACTGGGAACGATGATGTCATGTAGGACGAAAAGGGGGAGCCACGGAATGGGGCAGGGCCAGAGAAAGCCGTTTCGCCGCACAGAGCGAAAGGAGAACCCAGGAGATCGGTATATGACAACATGTTGCCTGAAAGACTGGTGTGTCTTGTGGGCAATGGACCTTTACTTGGCACGCTGTCGCTAACAACACACAGGACCACGCAGAACAGCGACCTGACCGCTGTCGGAAGGCTGCCAACCGGCTGCCTGAGGCCTTGGTGTTGGCGCCGCGGTTCGTTCGGACTGACAACCGGATTTGGTGTCCTGAATGGTTCCCTTCTCCTGAAATGGTGCACTACTTTCACCTGAGGTCTAACTGTGAGCAAAAGCGCTACGCCATACGTGATTTGGGAAGCATTCCACTGAAACGATACAGCTATTAGCTATTCACAGACACTGTAACAAAAACCAACACCCTGGGTATGGACCAACGCCACAGCTAATTCCCCACCGCGCCTGTATTTGGGGTAATGCCAGTTCTACTCCACCATGGTTGGCGACAGAACCAGGCGCGGTGACAGAAGCCACTTAACCGAGACGCATAACAAGCGGTCGTCACTTACTTCAAGCCCGGGATGTCCAGCATATTCGTAAGGCCCGTCCAGTTAATGTCCAGCAGCTGGAATAAAAGAGAGCATGTTAATGAATAACAGAGAGACAAGAGAATTCGATAGAAGTCAAGTAGGCAGAACACATTAGGCAGCACAAACATTTCCTTTCATTACGGTCATTTCATAAAATCGATTCATTTAGCGGATGAAAAAAACAAAACCGATGCTTGCTGCTTCACGTTGCGCTGGAAGCACTATTGGAGGAATGCTATATGAACTGGTAATCAATAAAACAAGGTAATCCAGACAGGATTAATGCTATATGAACTGGTAATCAATAAAACAAGGTAATCCTGACAGGAGGAATGCTATATGAACTGGTAATCAATAAAACAAGGTAATCCTGACAGGAGGAATGCTATATGAACTGGTAATCAATAAAACAAGGTAATCCTGACAGGAGGAATGCTATATGAACTGGTAATCAATAAAACAAGGTAATCCTGACAGGAGGAATGCTATATGAACTGGTAATCAATAAGAAAAGGTAATCCTGACAGGAGGAATGCTATATGAACTGGTAATTAATAAGAAAAGGTAATCCAGACAGGATTAATGCTATATGAACTGGTAATCAATAAAACAAGGTAAACCTGACAGGAGGAATGCTATATGAACTGG
>JACXGK010000545.1:29841-41528 GCA_016801125.1 Novumbra hubbsi
GGAGGAATGCTATATGAACTGGTAATCAATAAAACAAGGTAATCCAGACAGGATTAATGCTATATGAACTGTTAATCAATAAAACAAGGTAATCCTGACAGGAGGAATGCTATATGAACTGGTAATCAATAAGACAAGGTAATCCTGACAGGAGGAATGCTATATGAACTGGTAATCAATAAGACAAGGTAATCCAGACAGGAGGAATGCTATATGAACTGGTAATCAATAAGACAAGGTAATCCTGACAGGAGGAATGCTATATGAACTGGTAATCAATAAAACAAGGTAATCCAGACAGGAGGAATGCTATATGAACTGGTAATCAATAAAACAAGGTAATCCAGACAGGAGGAATGCTATATGAACTGGTAATCAATAAGACAGCTCCATCTTTGAGTGCATCCTGCCCTGATGAAGGGGCCATTGGGGTTAACTGCATTGTGTAGTTGGTGCCTCCCCAGCAGGTGCTGGACGGTCAACCCCAGGACTCCACACAGCAACGTGACAAACCATGACTGTCCACTATGGGAAGTGCACCGGCAGGAAATTAAACATAAACTTTCTGCCTGGGGTCCGGTATTATTATTATTTTCTGCCGGCAATGTTCGGTGAACGCACACCCTCCTGAGGTCTCATATACAGCCAAAGTGCAAATTGTAGAAGAACTACACATTCAAAACCTCTCCTGTAATATACGCAGTAGTATATTAGGAGCACGCATTTCGTGGATGTCCAATCAGAAATCTACAAAATTATCTGGTGACCAATCAAGTCGAAGTGCATGAATATTTCATTGACTGGCGTACACCAAAATCATACTGGTATTGGTGCACAATCTGTTTACTTTGTGAACTATGGGGACGTATGACTAATTTGTAAGCAATTTGCTGGTGCAATTTCACAGGAATCCGGAAACTCTGGAGAGTAATACTAAGATTGATGTGATTTCTGATAAAGTGAAAGAGAGTATAGAAAACAAAGTGAGTCATTAAAAAAGAACTTCAAAATTGGTTACAGGACATAAGATATTACCATCAGAAAAATATTCTCAGATAGCTAAAAGGCAGTAACTTGGAAGCAGCAAGACAGCTAATGAGAGTTCTTCAAGCAGAGCACAGTTTCCTAATAACATTTTAAGAGCACTTATTCACAGGAGAATCATTTTATTTCATTGGTTCCATATCTAAGAAGACTGCACACGACGACTACTGTATTAACTGAAATAGTTATTACCTTAACCGTAACAGTGAATATGAAAATAAAATACTTTGAAAGAGCTGCTTAGATCAGAAAGCCCTTTGTTGAGGAACAGTATCAGTGTGAAACAAAACAATACAGAGATATGAAGCTCACAAGGCATTTTCACTAGGAGAGACGAAACATGCAAATCCTTTCCATACAAACCGTTTGTTTGGCATAAGGTTTTTGGAAGAGAAGTCAGCACAGAGCATGTGGTAAGCGCAGTGTGACTGGCATGACGACACAACCCAGGAGTGTTTCAGACGGCGCCGGTGTCCTTGTGCCTCGTCACCCTACCTCACAGCCTGCCAAACCCCCCCAACATGATGACAAACATCTCACAGGGCTCAGGAACGTGTGCCTGAAAGTGGCCTTTTCAGACTCCCGACCACAGTTATAAACTGAGGAATTCTGTGCAAGCAACAGTCTCTGAGGAAACACGGTCTGGTCTGGTCTAGTTGGCATGGTGAACAACAGCCACTTGTGACAAATGGCCCGGCAACAGCCAAATGGCACCGTGGTTTTGACGGTGCACTACCGTTTCTGTGGGGGAAGACCCTGTTTGAAAAAGTGTTGAATGGGGAAAATAGTTATTTTTGGAATGATGTCATGCTAAGCGCCTTTAACCAAGCCAAGTGTTCTGCCGCTGAAATACTGTTTCTCTGAGTCGTTTATTACCACATCGTTTACGACGGTTGAAACCTTTTACCATAAAAGGACTGGTCTTTGTTTACCAGTGGTCATGGTTACAAAAGAGAGTCTATTAAACATTGGGTATGGTGTCACGGGGGTTGTCATGTGCTCATGCTTGCTGTGAATGCATGTGGCCTCAGAGTGTGTCTGCCCCGTGTGCAGAAAGGGAACATTTGGTTGATTTAATACAGGGATTAGCAGCACAGGCAGTAGAAAACAGTGGAGGTCGGTTTCGCAAAAAATCATGTTCAATTGAAAACTCAGTTGATCTTGTTTTTTAATTGACTAGGCTTAATCTGTGTCTGCAAAACCAGCCCTTAAAGTACAGCTAAAACCTGCTTATAATAATATTCATGTGTGTAGGAATCACCGCAATGACTATGTCTACACCAAAATTCAGGCCTGTCAATAGTTACCTAAAAGCACATGCTTGACCATCCTGTATTTATATGCATTGCAATTTTATTCAAGCAAGATTATTCAATCAATAATTCCAAAAAAAGGTCTGCTATAGTTTTAAAACTATGTTACACCTCATTTAAACTAAGAAATGTAATGTATATGACATTAACTGAAATACCTAAGGTCCAAACGAAACAGGGATGGTGAATAGAAACCTCTTAAAAGAAAACCAAGGCTGATTCACACCTGGTTCTCTGATGTCTTGTCATGCAGGGAGTGGCAAAGGATGCCTTTCCCTAAATTAAAAAAGAAATGCACAACAGATCAAAAGAAGGCATGGCAGATGGCCATTATCACGTGACAATGATGCCGCTCTCTGCATTTGTCTGGGCGGGGCGTAGATGCAGGCCGCATCACAACAGGGTCATGCGATTAAACGTTGGAAACGTGGGAGGAGCCCGTGAGGTGCGGTGGCAGGCAGGCTGGGGCGACGCGGACGACACTTCCTGTGTTCGCCACATCAGAAGAGACCGGAACATGCGCGGCGAGTGGCGCCAGCGTTTACAGGAACCAGACGAAACATAAACACAGGAGGGCTTCCGCGGTCCCACTGTCACGAAGCCGTTGTAAAACACTAAGAGCACCGGTAAAACATTGATGAGGCAAAGATTGCCAGTGCGTTCGAAGACAAGGAGCGAAGGCAAATCTCGGTGTAATGCCGACGGCTAAACAACAAGGCCGTTGAAATAGAAAGACAGAGGGCTGTGCTCCGGTTGTAACCGCATCGGCATGAGAACGCTGCAGCATCAAGTAGTCCTGAAGATGCTTTCCTCTTGGTTTGCTACGATGCTCTGTTCTACTTAAAACAATGCCCTGCTAGTGCGCTATGTAGCCACAGCAACGACCCTCAACCGTTCCAGCGCATCTCTTGGCACGCTCCCCCTGGGGCTCTGACCGAGGCAGCCACAGTATACCATACAGTCCTCACTGAGGGGAAAACAAACTCAACAGCCAGGTCAAGTTTAGGGTTAGGAGGATGAAGGTTAAGTTTAGGACACAGGTCGTTCGAATAGCCTGTAGATCGCCTGTAAAACATCTACAGATGCGTCATTGCTGAGCTCTAGCTCAAAGAAAATGTATAAATTGGACAGACAGCTACCTGTGGCTCTAAAAGACTCCTTACACCCCAGCCTGCCTCCAGGCCACTGTGGATATGCCTCAGGCTGGTTGTTTCATCTGGATGATGGACGTCCCTATCCCTGGTCTGGTTCAACAGCACCCTCACCTGTATCCATTTTCTGCAGGTATATTCACTCACTTACATGGTTAAACCATAGACCAATTTAAAATGCATAAAGCACCCATGTTTAATTTAACAATTTAACAATTAAGTAATTTAGCAAACACTCTTGGGCTTTAACGATATGCCCAACACAGCACGTACTACAGGAAAGATACAGAACAAAAATGGTACGTCAATTGTGATGATCCGATCAAACTTTTGTGCAAAAGATGAACACTAATCCAGGAAGAATATAAAATGCCTGAACATATAAAAAAATGGGTTATGGTTAGGGCTAACCCATGGCAAAAACATTGTTAGAACATCATATTTTACTTCAGGTTTGGTAAAAATGGTATGAGATGGACAACCTTATTGAGTAACAAGCACTGTAGAAGGTGCAGAAACCCTCTATTTTCAATCACAGACTGTAGTTGTCTCCTTTGTGGAGATCATCACGATTTACTGTTGAGAAACCATTAAACTCTGTAGGTTGTGAACAACGGGCTCTGATCCAACACAAACAGCTCTGGTTGATTTAGGGGTTAAGATATATTGCGTCGGGGAGAGTGGGTTGTATAGAATGGTATGGATTCGACGTCCAGCAGATTTACCATAGGCCTTTACTGAAAAAGCAACAAGACATGACAGTCATACGGCTTTAGAGAAATAAAAAATCAATGAGGAGTAGGAAGCAAACCTACCCAATGGCAAAGACACAGCCTCGCCCGCTTACAAGCTCTGCAGAGGCTTAAAATAAACATAATGCCTTTCCCCACCCAGACAGAAAGGCGATAAGACCGTTATCTGGAGAAGAACGACCCAGAGATGCTATTTCAAACCCTGAAATGTACACCGCCAAAAAAAGACGTACCGTCACAAAGAGCTACGACAGAGGAGTCAAGATCACTGGAAAATCTAATGGTCTTGAAGTTTCAGGTAAAAAGCGAAAGTCCAAATTGTTATCCGCTTGATTTGTGCATCACTGTTCCGCAGCGTCCCATTTCCTCAGATCTGTTGACAGCAGAGAATATAGCAGGAAGCTACAGCCCATCCTGCTTTTTATCAGGTCTCTTTCTCCTCAGGGATCCACGATCAAACCCTCAATCAATAACAGAAGATGAAGCACAAGAAGAAAGCACTCAACGAGGAGGGTGTGACCATGTCACAAATTACACCCCACTCCCTACACACGCGTTAAAATGTAGGGCACTACGGAATGTAGCCAATGGCACAGGTGAACATTTGGGATGCGGCCTAATTATAATTCAGGCATGGTGGGAAATGACTTGCTGTAACAAAAGCTAAATACAGCAAACCTTCACGTGCAACCATGGCCACAACCTACTCAGAGGTCCGGCCCGCTGCTGTAGTGCAGAACAATCAGTAAAAAGGAACAAAAAAGGACCACCATACTTACAGGCTTCTTCAAGAAGAAGACGGACAGGGCTCCAATCAACGGCATGTCTCCAAAGAGGGGCTCCATAACGACCCTCAAAACACCGTGAAGCTGCAGAAAACAAGCCAAGCGGTCGTTCAGAAACAGAGCATGGATGGTATATAACAACACACTGGTATGAGAAACTCCACTTAATCTGCTACTCAGACCTTGTAGTGAGAAGCCATTATCTTTGAGGAATAGTAAAATTATTTAAAAAAATCCAGAAAACCATAGCTTGTTTAGAATCAACCCAATATTAATGTGGCAATCTTCAATCTGGTCAAGGTCTTCATTCTAAACACTGTCCTAAAAGGTTTTAGTGAATGGTCACACGTTATTATTGGCACAACTAAAATTCCTGAAATCTGGACTGAAAAAAAAGCAAAGAGGACACTTCTTCTGGCCAAACAAAATGGCAGTCCAGTGGGCTGCTCTGCATATCTTCTCCCCGCTGACCTCTGAACAGCAAATATGCTGGTTGTTTGCAGGGGAAACCTAATGCCAACATTGTATACACTGATCTTTCACCTGCCCTCTCTAGGCCAATAACATGTTGAATTAAACTGCAGTTTGCATAGCCACACAGGAAGCTGAGGTATGGTTAGCCTCACGCACCGCGCGCGAGGCTCCCCAACTCTTCAGAGGGAGACAATCGCAAATTGTCCAAACAGTACGTGGATGTGCACAGGATTCCATGCTTGAGCGTACCTGTATACTCTTGATACCAGCTCTGCAATAGTACTTCCTGATGTCGACGTCAATCTCTGTATTCCCGACAAAGCTGAAAAGACAAAACGAAACGTCATGATATTGTCAGTTGATGTGGAAGATAGAATGCTCATCCAGTGGAACGGCATGTCCTGCCACGGTACCTAATCTCCAGGTCCATCAGAATCTGCCGCTTGTCCACATTCTCGGTGTAAACTTTGACCCCGTTCACCCTAAGCGGCTGCAGAAGGAGAAAGAGTGAAAGAAAAACGTAAAAGAACAGGAATAAGTGAGGGAAAGAGAGAGAGAGAGCGCAAGAGAGAGATGGACAAAGAAGATCCCATGGGTTGACTAGTGCTTGTGTGTGCTCAAACCCTAAACATGACATGACTGTGCTTATTCAACTACACTTAAAGTAGGGATACGGTCCCCATGTCATCTTACAAGGTGAACAGGTTTGAAAGAAATCATCAAGAGGTATCAAGGTATTTTTACTAGCAGGAAAAACTTCCTCAACCGTGTCAATATGTCAAAGGACAGTAAATACACAGAAACCTACCAACCAGATGAAATTGACTATGCACCAACAAAACAGGCTACTGAACACTTTCAAAGGCACTTGACAGCAGAAACCAAAGGTTGAGAAACGTCCCCCAAGAAAGCGGGAATGCATGTTTCTAGACAGGCCTCAGTCCTACCCTGTCGCCCATGTCGATCTTGGTGAAGCAGAAGGTGCTGAGGTGAGCGTTGGCCCCCTTCACAGCCGGCTCGATGGTCTCTCTGAAGAGTTTGTCGATGAACTGACAGATGTACGGCCACATCTGTTTCACCGTCTGGGGGTGAAAGGGAGGCTCCTGGTTAGACAGGCCATGTTCTCAAAAGCATATTTTGGTCATGGGCTGCAGGTATTGGCTCTGCTCCCAGTTGCTAATAGTTCATAAAAATGTGAAGAAAGGCTTCATTCAGCTCTGAGGAAAAATGGCCTAGTTTACATATCAATTAACTCAACTGCCAAATCTCCTTAGTTAAGGTGTAGATCTTCTCTAGTTGTGGTGTAGTGTGGATTTTAAAAGCTGCTGCCTTTTAGAAACCTGTAGAAATCATTTTTATTTAACAGTAATTTTAACAGTGAAGACTTCGCCTCCCAGCAAGTTCCTGAGGCTCTGGGGACGCTGGTAGTGAAGCTTGGGGTTAGCAGAGCTCCAGATAAGGGCCTATTTATAAGACTGCTGCCCCCACACTGTGGACATTATGTAGGGCAGGGCAAGTGTACTGCTTTTGGAAATGAGGGCATCTGACCTGGTTTCACATACTATTTGAAATTATTTCTACTTATCAATCATGGTTTGACTGAACCTGGCTTGCACGCAGGACTAATTGAATTAAGACTTAAGAGAAGGATTGGCAATCGGGTACTGGCAGAGTATTTTAAAGGTTTCAACAGTTTTTGCGATGGGTTCTGGCTGGCAAAGTGCAAGGTAACTCCCCAGTTTTTGGAGAGCAACCCTCCACTGGGGATTCTCTCCAACCCCAGATTCGACTGACCCGATTTTGCGTTTTATTCATCTACTAATTAGAATCGCGTGAGCTACAATGGGCTGGGAGAAAGAACTGGGTTGCTCTTAGGGGAGCCCTGCTGTAAGACACCTAAGCAAAGCTGTTCAGTACCTTGTTGAGCCATTCCACCCTTTCCACGTCTGGAAAATGAACCTGGAATGAGAGAGAAAAACACAGATCTGTTAATATCCCTTCACTATCACTGTGAGGAAAATGAAACAGTACCTCAATATCATGAATAAATGGCCGGCAGTTTGCTTCTGTGTTAAACCATTGATTCAGGAGATTAGAGCACATAGCCAAAAACGCTAAGTAGCCACAATGACAACAGAATGTTTTTGTTTTTTTTAAATTGATATTCATATTCTTTTGAATGAATGGTTCACCAGAGAGATTTTGTACCTGGACAAGGTTTGGATACACTGGAACCAGCAATGCTGTCAAAACGTGTTTGAGAAAAATAAATGGCCAATCTACTCCTCAAAGCAGAACATCTGAAAGACTAAAGGGGAAACTGACAATAACAGTTTCTGTTGTAGAATGATGGAACAATACTAACATGAATCTAATTCCACCTATGTGAGACCAAACATACCACCTTCCTTTCGGTGGCAGTATTTTTATTTTATGTTGCCAACAATTACCCTCAGCTGTCAATTCCCTGAAAGTTGAAGACAACCCAGGACCTGTCCACAGACGTCCAAACTCCTGTTAGCTCTCAGCTGTACAGTACACAGTGCACATTAAACCCCCCCCGATGGAGGAACAACCATTCCACTTTGATCTGGACAGCTATGTGGTCATTACATAACCTCCAGACAGATAGAGCTATGTGCATGGTCATTACATTATCTCCAGACAGATAGAGCTATGTGCATGGTCATTACATAGCTCTATCTGTCTGGAGGTTATGTGCATTGCATGGTCATTACATAACCTCCAGACAGATAGAGCTATGTGCATTGCATGGTCATTACATAACCTCCAGACAGATAGAGCTATGTGCATGGTCATTACATAACCTCCAGACAGATAGAGCTATGTGCATTGCATGGTCATTACATAACCTCCAGACAGATAGAGCTATGTGCATGGTCATTACATAACCTCCAGACAGATAGAGCGTCTGCAGACAGTCTTAGGATTCATCTCAAATGGTATTCCATTCCCTTTATAGCATACTTCTTTGACCAGAACCGCCATAGGGTGCCATTTGGGGCCCAGAAAACTGGTTAGACAAACCTGGGCCTGTTTAGAGTAACTCAACTATAACTCAAGTGGTCCTGGGCAGAGTCCTTAGGAAGAACTTGACACTGATGAAATAAGCGTCACTGGTCCTCCCAGGCGCTTATGTTATTGTCTGTGTTTAAAATAAATCATCATCAAGCCTTTCGGTAATGATACATAAATAAGTACAAGTAAATGAGCAATGATTAATGATTCTATGAAGTCCTTGTTTGTGCCAAATGAATATTCTTCTCTATACCCAAATAAGGTTGACTCATCATCTGTAGCCGTTTCTTATACAAAGGTAATATTGAATTAAACTCAACGAGTACAATGGAAGCGCTGGACAATAACTATCACAGATTACTCAAAGAAACTTGGCAAGTGTTTTCCTAATGAATTTGTTAATTGTATTTTTTATTTCCCCCCCCCCAATAGTGTATTAGCGTATGGAAAGAATACCAAGTCGATACTAGGCGTGTATTAAGGGAAGACCTCTCCCTGAAGCTCTTCCAATACATACAGTTGGTGCGTTATTTGACTGGAATATCCTCAGTTTACATAATAAAATGCAATATCAAACTGTCTGGATAATATTGGACAATCCCATCATTTTGTATTCCTTGACAACCCATATGACGTGTCGCAAAAGAAGGAAACCGATTCATTGTACACCAAGTTCCCCCTCGTCAGAACCAATCACAGACTATTCCTCTCTCCTTTTTCGGGTCTGTGGACAAACAGAGGAGTTGGCCTAGCAGCGGATTCCTGCATGCTCCTGCACAGCACAGCCAATGGAAAGTGAAGCAGAGTTCCTTCATTATTATCCTCACAGGGGAGTAGAGCTAGCAGTTCTGACTCATGGTCAAGTCATTTCCTGGTTTAACTCTATAAACAGTTGTTGAAAAATGGTACCCAGCTAACAGACTGAAAATTCCCTAACTTTGGTGGCAAAGGGAGAAAAACAAGACTGCACAACAGAGTAGCTTGAATGAACTGGTTCATAACTTATAGACAATTCCCAACCCCTATATGTTTTGAAACCTAACCAAGAGGGTTATATATAACGCAAATGAGTCATCACAGGCCCCTGTTCTAGGCAAAGGCAACATAAGTGGACACTTATGGCCCCCAACCGCTAGGGGACTCTAGAGGAAGGGGCCCAAATATAATTTCACTTAGGGCCCCCAATAGGTTAGAGCCGGCCCTGAGTAATCGTAACCAGCATGAGGATACAACACAGGCTTCCCAAAGCTTTTTTTCCATTCATGTCCATCAATATAAACCAATGCAATAATGTGTCCATTCCAGCAGCCAATGAGGATGAAGCCATTAGTCTTCCCCCCTCCTTACAGTTCACCAGGGTCAGTTCTGTTGGCGTGAATCCCAAATGCCACCCTATTCCCTATTGTGCTTACAGCCTTGGTCGAAATGTAGGGAAGAGATACAAGCCATTTGGGATGGAGCCCTAAACCACTCATGGGAATCACACTGGACTGGTGGAAACATGGAACAGCTGGCTGGAAATCCAGAGAGGCAACTGGCTTAAGGTCATCGTCTCCTTCACAGACACGCGCACGTGCACACAGGCAACACACACGTCGTGGTCAGCGTATATGCACAGCAACAAAAGCAATTTACTAGATGAACCAACTGGTTAGATGAAATTGAGGCTTTGTAGGATTATACATTCAAAGGAATGAAACCAACAAGAATGCAAGAACAATGACAATATAATCACAGACACACACTTTACACTCTGAAGCTACAGACACGTTGTTGTTAAAAACACAACAATTTGACTTGAGTTGTTTCACTTCAGATTGACGCAATTTGCTTGAAATGAAGGTCCTTGCACCAAGAGGGCCCAGTCGCACTCAAGCGTCAACCCCAACTGGCTGTCTACTAGGACGAAAGTCACTGTGTCAGAGGTAACCGGAAAGGGTTAGGGTCAAAGCGGACAACTCTGACCCAAGTCAAACAGAATGCGCACTGTCGGCACCTTGGACAGAAGTCAGATAGTGGAATATGAATGGTGGGGCCTCGGTGGGGTCAATGGGGCAGGAGAAGACATGTCGCCATCACAAGACAGTTGCTCCCGCCTATATTTATAACAACCACGGGGGCCAGAGCGAGAGGGGCATTCTGGGGAGTTTCGAATCAAAGCGCTTCACAGAACATCGTAGCACGTTTCCTACATTCTCTGCCGCGCAACGAGTGCGACACTACCGGGGTCTATTACACACAGCCTGCGGTAAGGTACAGCCTGCAGCCGGCTCCACAAACGCAATGCAAACAACCCAGGAAAATGAAGTGCCTAAGTGCGGCTGGCACACTTTGTATAACAAAGAGCAAAGAATATTGTAAAAATAGCTTGCCTAGAGCCTTGCTGTCACCACTCAGTGACCGGGTGACAAACCAAGCGCCTGCTTGTTTAGAGTGACAGAGTTTCCTGCTTAGAAAAGCGTAATGACAAATGGAGTGAGTGAGGTAGTGAGAAGTGGTTGTCGGGAGGAGGTTACAGCCACACGTGGCAGGGGGCTATAGGCCTGGGCAAATGTCAGGGCCCGTCTGAGTCACGTCGTTCGGGAAAAAAGAAAACGCAGGACTCGCTTTGTTTCATGCTATAAGGCCCACACTTCACTTCCTGCTGAGTCAGAGTGAGAGCTGGGGAGCGCCATGCTCCGTTCAACACGTCTTGACAACGAAACGTCTTGACAACGAAACGTCTTGACAACGAAACGTCTTGACAACGAAACGTCTTGACAACGAAACGTCTTGACAACGAAACGTCAGAGTGAGATAGTGGGGAAGAGGGTCAACCGTAGAGAGAAGCGGACCAGAATGAGAAATTCTACTCAAAAGTGAAAGAGGGAAACCCCTAAAGAGAGATGCTTAGAGAGCATTTCTCTCTAATGTGTACCACTATCATATATGAGAAGTTGCGTAAGCTGTTGTTATGTCCATTTGATTCTAGTACGTAGACAGTATGTTGACAGTTTGTCCAAATATTTCCAACCAAAAATCTTTCACACCAGAAGTGAGGCCCAGTCATCTGCAAACATGAAGGCCAGTCATGACCTGAGTAACACAGCACAAAACACTACCGTGGCACTGACGTTCTGGGCACGCTCG
>JACXGK010000545.1:41628-59236 GCA_016801125.1 Novumbra hubbsi
GTGTACATTATCCTGCTGGGGCACCCATGACCTTTGACTAAGACCCAGCATTTTGAAGCGTGTACATTATCCTGCTGGAGCACCCATGACCTTTGACTGAGACCCAGCTTTCTGACAATTGAGTTTGACATTGGCCTCCAAAATGCCTTGCCATGCTCCTGATATTAGGATGCCACGCATACGCTTTTCAGTGAACAGGGCAGCGAAGGACTGTTTGACTCTGGAGAAGGTCTTGTTTCCTTCCATTTTTCATTTTGCAAACCTTTTGATGATGCGCGTTATCAAAACGCTCTAATTTGATCATTCTGCAGGAGATTTTCAGGAGCGTTATGGAGTGTTCTGGAATGTGCACTCAATCTTGTCTCTGTCTTCGCAGTGGGTTCATCCTGAGGATCCAACCATTCATTTCAGCAAGCTATTTCATCAGTATGGTTTCCCTGTTGTAAAAAACCCAGTTCAGAAGAAAAACACCATTCTTGGCATATCACAGCCCACACGGCAAATTCCAGCCTCATTCCAGGCATATCTTCCCTAGAAACAAAGCTTATCTTTATTCAAAATTCCATCCCACTGCCTATATAGTGCACTACTGTTGAAAAGCCAATTAGGCCCCGGACGAAAGTAGTGCACTAGCAGAGGCTGCCATTTGGAACACAGTCAAGAAGAGGTCATGGCTACCCACCGAGTCCTGCGGTTTATTTTAAATACAGCTATGCCAATTAAATTGTGGATCACATCACCAACTATGCCACTGTGTCTGCATGCTATTCAGCATGTATTACTGATCTTATAACAGTCAGAGACATTTTTCAGAAATGAAAGTGCGTGGAATATATTCTGCTATGACAACATAACTGAAGCAAAACATCAGAAGCCAACAAATCATGATTCCTTCCTGTGCACTCCCCTGTCGAAAGAGGAGGTGTGGTGGAGCTCCTGTCAAAGGGAAGCTTGGTCAGTTTTTTATTCAACGCATCTTCTCACTTCCTTCTCCAAAACCATTAGAGGACACGGTTTGAGCAGTGGGAGTTTCTGCAATGCAATGTATGCAATGGTTTTTCCGAAGACAAGGAGAGGACAAGTGGTAAGGAATTGAATTCCTCACTCCTGGCATAATGTAAATTAGACCATCCCCAAAAGGCCCATCAAAATGCAAAACCACGCATAGACTTGTCAAGCCCACTGATTTGGGGATGTAAAACAGTTGTTGGAAATCATGTGTATTAGCAACATTAAATTGTTAAAAGTTAAAAGAAAACTGGCAAGGTGGTGAAATGGGATAAAATTGTCAGTCTGGTTAAAGTGGATTCAACTGGTGGTCTGGTTAAAGTGGATTCAACTGGCCACCTGGTTATGTTGGTAGGTAATCAATAAAGTGGGAAGCAGGATTAACTACAGTGTATCTCAGACAAGAACAAGGACCATGGTAATAAACAGTATAAGGCAAGGCTACCCAACACTATTCCTGGAGATCTACTGTCCTGGAGGTTTTGTCTTTAAACCAATGTTTGACTAACCTCATTAAGATTTTCATCCAGCTAGTTCTTAGAATCGGGTGTGCTAAATTAGAGTTGTAGAGAAAATTTACAGGACAGTAGATCTCCAGGAAAAGGGTTAGGCAGCCCTGCTTAAACCCAAAGTCAGTGCAGTACTGAGTCGGCTCACCATGCTCTACGCTCAGCTGTCCCACGACTAAATGACAGGCCAATAAAGGCCAAGTTCACCACATTGTTCTTTTGAAGATTGGGTGGAAATGTCTGGGAATGAGATCACCATGTTAAACAAGTGGGCCTTTAAAATATTGCCACTACTGGATTTTATTAATGAAATGTAATCCCAGAAACATCTGTACCAAATAAGCAGGAGGTTCTGGTGTAACAATTAATCTAACGTGGCCTTCATTAACCAATAAGAAGGTTGTAAAAAATGTCTAGTGAGAAATTCAATACCTCAATTGGCTTAGTCAGACAGAGGATGAAGGCACATAGATATCACATTAAGTCAGGGGAGTACAATGCAGTTTGGGCTGTATTTAAACTTGTTCATTGGGATAAAATGATGTTGCTAATGAAGCTAGCAAGCTAAATGCTAATTTCATTTAACATCATAGAATATTACCTTGTTAGCTTCTCTTTTGTATAATGGCAGCTGGCTAAGGCTTTAGTGTGCTTTGACATTTTCAAACATCAGGGACATAGTTCCATTAGGAGCAATAGCACGCTCCTAATGCAGGCTCAATTTACAAGTGATCATTTGCTAAAATCCAAGCATTGACATGTAATCCACTAAGTAAAATCATTCCATAGAATGATTTGGGCATTCTGTAAAGGACCACTCTAAAAGGGTATTTGAGCCAGGCTCACGGTGCACAAACAACCTGGGAATGTGTTCAGGTGAGCTAAAGGCTGATGACCGGTGACTCGTGATGGCATTAACATATTTGTTATACGGGACCTTTGCTTGATGTTACTGCTAACACTGTTTTAACTGACACTTGTTCTGTAGGAAAAATAATATTCACAACCAGATTTGAATGTTGTAAGTGACCAGGAATAATGTAGCCACGGTCATCTTCCAAAGCAAACCTCAATCCGGTGTTTTAATTGGGCTTTTGGCCACCACAAGCCACTAAAATAGTATTTGAGAAATGAATCAACCTTTTTGTGAAATTCCTTCATTTAGGTGTTAGATTCGGGAGCAGCTCCAGATTCTCTAAATGTGTTCAATTGTATTGAGAGCTGAAGAGTGAAAAGGCTACAGAATAGTCATGTTTATAGATAAGTCATTGGAGCAGTCACGTGGTCAAAACAACAAACTGTCATTCAAAGTTACAGATATCTTCTTTGCAACATAATAGGCAACCTGGCGTGCCCATCATTCCATACCCTATGAGGTCATGTTAATAATACCTGTGTGGAAGTACGTGCTTTAAATGTTTAACTCAGCAAATAAACGGAATGCTTACCCATGGAGGCATCTCAGAAGTCGACAGCGTTTGTTTGACAGGTTTGTCTTCATGCTCAAAAAAAGCCAGGGCACGTATCAATCGGTTGTCTTTATGGCCTTGATTTCTTTTCCACCAGAAAAAAACGACAAGCCCTACTAGAACCCAACTAAAGCTAAACTCAAAATATCCCAGGACGTAAATGGGAAAAATCACGACAAATGTTTTGGCCAAATTAATCCACATCCGAGTAGCATCAGTGAGTGAAGACTGTGGTTCATCTTTCAGATCCACGGGGGCATTTAGTGGCGTTGGACTAGCTGGAGGGCTCGGTGTCGACGGCAAACCTGGTCCATTTTCCCAGGCGGTCGTCGGTTCGGTCTTAGTTGTCTTTTCAGTGTCCGCTCCTTTAGCTCCACTTTTTGCAGCCGCCGCTCTTCTCATTTCCACTCTACGATTGAGTTTCAGAATAGAGGGAAAAATAAGAGAGACAGATCAGATACACATTTCATACGCACAGGCACTGAGTATCTTCTACAATGTCATAACACGCTTAACAACGTGTTACAAGGTTTCCACAGTGAAAATGTTGCAACCACACCCGACGATTTATTCCGATTGAAGTAATCATATATCAAAGCGAAGGGGTCAACAATAGCCGACCTGTCAACCTACTCTGAAGATAATGAAGGAGTTAATCAACAATCTCAAATCCACCACTTTAGGCCTACAGCAAACTTTCTTTATTTTCTGTTGAAAACATATGCCCAAAATATTCTGCCTCACCCGTTTGCGTATTCTACATCCGGAATTCTTTGAATTTAGTGTACCAGTCCTGAACACTGCATGGCGTCCTTCGACTACTTTATTTCCCAACGTAGCCCAGTAATCCCTTCACCATATCCTGCTTCAGAAAACGTTAGTACACGCACACACAACGCAGGATCATGGTTCAGCCCATTTGCTCAGTCCAACCCCCTTTTCTTTTTTTTTCACTGTCAAAAAATAAACTCAGCGCAGGCAGTTTGGAAAATGGTATGTCCAAGCGCCATCTCGTGGATACTTGTGTCATACCCTGACGTGTATATACTAGTATTTCCAATAATCTATGTGCCGTTTGTCACACCGTACACACTGTTGTCTTTATATTCTATAGGTGTGTATTATTCCTTTATTTAATGGAGAGGTATGCACAACGAGTCTACTTAAGTAGCTTTTTATGTGTACTGTAAATTTAATCTACAAATAAATCATAGCTTGCTCAAGATGTCCACTAGATGTCCACAGAGACTTATTACTGTAGCACACCGATATCAACATCAATGTCCAATTATGAAAGTGCCATATATAGTTAATAGATCCTGTACTATTAAAGTATTACCAATGTTATTGCAGCCCAGCCTAGAAGCTAGAACATTTGAAATGGACCATCAGTTTAGAGAGGACATAATAAAAGAGTTGACAGGACAGACAGTCCCTGAAGGTAAGTATATGAATATAACAGCAAATTACGTTCATACAGTGTATAAATGAATCAATGGCTTCTAGATGCTGAGGTGACTACTGTACGATTAGTACAGTATAGCCCTGCTATATGAACACACAGAGAAGCAGAGTTATAGTACCTCTATGGGGTCGGAGACCAGCAACCTTTTATTTAGATTTGCACTGCCTACAAATAGACACTGCCAATTATTATGGCAAAGTGGTCAACATTTAAAGGGGCCATATGTAATATATATTGTAATTATAATATATTGGATTTGTACTGTTACCACCTCCCTAAAACACCATGGACATACTATTCCGGTCTAATTTGGTAAGTGAAGAAGAACAGGAGGCAACTTGGGTTATTGTTTTAATTCAGTCTTGTAAACATTAGACGCAGGATTCTACATATTGCCCCTTACGGGGTGTGAGACACAAGTCTTTACAGACTTACTTGGAAAAAAACAGCTCCTCTACTTATTGAATTCAAGCAATGGCATGGTTTGCAATGTCTTTGACATAATAGACTGCTGTTTACATACAGAAGATAATGCATTAAATCAAGATTCATTACTTCAATCCTTTGTCAGCACTAGTGACAACATTCTGCTGGCACACACACACCAATAGACTTCCTCTTCACTCTTCCTCTCTTCATTCCCTTGTCCCTTGTAACACCCATGGGTGTGTGTCATTCTCAGCTTCATCTACAGCAATGTTTTGTTTGTTTCTTTACAAACAATAAACTAAAAAGCGGAAAACTCTGCACTCTTTTTAATATTTATGAATTCGGCATGAACAGTCTGAACAAATGGATGTGTTTTGTCGACAGCCTTTGTTTCGATATACAGCCATGGCCAAAGGTTTTGAGAATGAAGTATTGGTTCAGCACAAAGTTTGCTGCTGCAGTGTTTTTCGATCTTTTTGTCAGATATTACTCTGGTATACTGCAGTATAATTACAAGCATTTCATGTCAAAGGCTATTATTGACAATTACATTAAGTACAGATTCAATATTGGAGTATGGATTTAGTATAGATTTACACAAAGTTGGCTGCTGCAGTGATCTGGCAATTACTTTTGTCAGATGTTACTATGGTATACTGAAGTGTAATTACAAGCATTGTAAGTGTCTAAGGCAATTACTGACAATAACATTAAGTACAGATTCAATATTTACAGTGGTGACCCTTATCCGGCAAGACCTCTGCAATTTGTCCTGGCTTGCTGTCAGTTAACTTGACAGCTGACGGATGGCAGCCCATTCTTGCATAATCAATGCTTGGAGTTTGTCAGAATTCAAGAGTTTTTGTTTGTCCACCCACCTTTTGAGGACTGACCACAAGTTCTCAATGGGATTAAAATCTGGGGAGTTTCCTGGCCATAGACCAAAAATGTCAATGTTTTGTTCCCTGAGCCACTTGGTTATCACTTTTGCCTTATGGCAAGGTGCTCCATCATTGTCATGCCCTGGCTGCGGGCCCCTGGCCGTTTCAGAGCATGACCCATGGAGAGGCCTCTAGCCTTCTCCATGCCGCTGTGGGCTCCCCAGTCAGAGCAGCTGCATTCAGTTGACTCTGATTGGGGAGTCTACTTAGGTTAGGGTTTTCACCACACTCTGTGTGGTTTATTGTTTGTGTTTTGCAATGCTCACGGTTTGTCCTTTGTTTGTTCCAATTGCAGTGAATACCCTACATGTTATTTGTATATCGTTTTATGTTGGTTAGACCTTTCATTTCCGTGTACAGTCCGTGTAGTTTGTTTATTGTTTTTGGATTAAATTCACCTTTACTTACGAAGAATGTCTGCGTTTGGTTCTGCACCCCACCACAACCGTGACAATCATGCTGGAAAAGACATTGTTTGTCACCAAACTGTTCTTAGATGGTTAGGAGAAGTTGCTCTCTGAGGATGTTTTGGTATCATACTTTATTTATGGCTGTGTTCTTCGGCAAAATTGTGAGTGAGCCCACTCCGTTGGCTGAGAAGCAACCCCACACATGAATGGTCTCAGGATGCTTTACTGATGGCATAACACAAGACTGATGGTAGCCTCACCTTTTCTTTTCCGGAAAAGTGTTTTTCCGGATGCTCCAAACAATCGGAAAAGGGGATTCATCAGAGAAAATGACTTTACCTCGGTCCTCAGCAGTCCAATCCCTGTACCTTTTCCAGAATAACAGTATGTCTCTGATCTTTTCCTGGAGAGAAGTGGCTTTTTTGCTGCCCTTCTTGACACCAGGCCATCCTCCAAAAGTCTTTGCCTCACTGTGTGTGCAGATGCACTCACAACTGCCTGCTGCCATTCCTGAGCTGAATAAACTTTAGGAAATGGTCCTGGCACTTGCTGGACTTTCTTGGGAAAGCCATCTTCACAACAATTGAACCTTTCTCCTTGAAGTTGTTGATGATCCAATAATTGGCAGATTTAGGTGCAATCTTACTAGCAGCAATATCCTTGTCTGTGAATCTCTTTTTGTGCAAAGCAATGATGACTGCACATGTTTCCTTGTAGGTAACCATGGTTAACAGAGGAAGAACAATGGTTTCAAGCCCCACCCTCCTTTTAAAGTTTCCAGTCTGTTATTATAACTCAGTCAGCATGACAAAGTGTTCTTCAGTCTTATCCTTGTCAACACTCTCATCTGTGTTAAGGAGAGGATCACTGACATGATGTCAGCTGGCCCTTATGTGGCAGGGCTGAAATGCAATGGAATTGTTTTGGGGGGGATTCATTTTCATTACACTTCGCAATTAATTGCAATTCATCTGATCACTTTTTTATGAGATTCTGGAGTGTATGCACATTGCCATCCTAAAAACTAAGGCAGCAGACTTTATGAAAATGTATAATTGTGTCATTCTCAAAACTCTTGGCCACGGCTGTTGATGTATTTGAACCAAAACACAATGTTTTAACTACAAACATTTGATCTGAGCACTTTCTATTTGTTCTATAATCATTGCAACATATCCCAAAGGACTCAAGCCTTTCTCAGCCTCTTAGCCACCAAGTCATACTGTTTGTTTTCCACATTGATCATCCAACCTTGAAATAACATGGGTCAAAGAGTCTGAGGATATAACCACCCCCCGCCCGCCACCTGTGGGAGTGTATGTAGTACGATGAGATGTGCTTTAGACTGCTGCACCACCAGGAAGGCCATCTTGTCATTTTAATGACAAAATAGATGCTACAATTAATCTTTTGAATATAACACACAGTATTTAATCCTTGGACATGTTTTTTCCTATACAGAAACATGACCATAACTGACATTTCCACCCCCATTATGAATACTTGCATGCTTCATATTTGTGAAAACGAAGGGCATTAAAGAAAATGTATTTTAGTCAACATAAGAATAGTAAAAAAAATTACCAGCGATCAGGTGATGTTCTAGGGGCTGTAACCTCTAGTGGGCTCCCATTGATTTGTTACTCCTTCTCCTTCGGATAGAATAAGTATTCACCCCCCTTGAGTAAATACTGGGTAGAACCATCTTTCACTGAAATTACAGCTGCAAGTATTTTGGGGTATGTCTTTACCAGCTTTGCACATCTAGAGATGGAAATGTTTGTACATTCTTCTTTGCAAAAAAGCAATGGGGGGCGGGGTCGAGTCACGAAGGCCCCGGAACCAAATTTAGTTTAGGGCCAAAAAATGAAGACCTCATGGGCATCAGTAATTCATATTGGAAAGTGAGTACCTAGGGCGTTCTATAGTTGGCTGGGTTTCCCCATGGTCAAAACAATTGTCAGATTGTAACTTTGAGAGATGTTACCATCAGGTTATCATCAGTGCTTCCCCCCTGCAGAGCGTGTGCTCTCTCTCTTTAGTAATGTTCAATTAATCTGCTGCTGCACTCCTGGTGGGCCAAACAATCTGCTTTTAGTTAACATGCCAACATTATTTATCTAAGGCTTTCCAGTGTTCCAAGCTAAAATTGAATATTTAGCTGGAACCAAATCCCAGGAATTGCAAATGATGCCAATATAACCTAAAAAGAACCCTACTGCTGCTATCTGCGATCAACAATGGCGACTGAAATGGTCCCCACTGTTGTTATCTGTGATTAACACGTTTACACATAAAGGTCCCTACTGCTACTATCTGTGATCAACACGTTTACCCATAAAGGCCCCTACTGCTGCTATCTGTGATCAACAATAGCAACTGAAATGGTCCCCACTGTTGTTATCTGTGATCAACACGTTTACCCATAAAGGTCCCTACTGCTGCTATCTGTGATAGAAATATGAACCGTAATGGTCCCCACTGTTGCTATCAACAACTCATCAACCCAATACAAACCTACTTTGTATTAGATACATCCCTTTGGTTACAGGGTCCTGGGTGCTTCACAAAGTTCTCTGTCACAGAAAACAATATCCTACTATTGAAAAGGCAGCTATTCTGTCAGAATGCTCTTCCCATGTGGAAAATTACAAAATGGTTAAAATTTGTGGGGGAACTAAAAGCAACTGTTAATTTTCACCATTCTCAAGAACAACTGTAAATGTCTAATCCAAACTGGTTTTGGGAGACTATTTGTAACACTTGTGAAATCCTCCTCAATGGAATTGCCGCATGTTGTAGTGTGTAGTGAACCATATAGAAAGTATACAACAACCAATTTGACACCACCAAAATGGTCTGCTCGCAGAGATGATCTAAAGACGGTACTTCATTTATTTATCAGGACATGGTAAAACAACAGTCACACTAAAGATCTTCTCTAGGGTCACATCCCTCGCTGCCATGCTACATGATGTGCTGTAGATATGCCCTCCATTATTCCCCAGTATATTCATTGAAATGACCTTAGTGTTTCAGTGATTCAGTTAATCAAGCAGGATCTTACACAACAGTTGTATAGAATCACATGACCATGTCCTTGATCCAAAATGGTTGTTATGAGTGCTGTAACTGACCAATGCATGCATGTCCAAAATTGTTTTTTTTATTGTTATATCAGTGAGTGGTCTGTTTTTTGAGTGAAAGATTATCAGGAGGTTAATTGATGGTATTTTTGTACTAGAACCTGCTTTTGTTCTACAGTTTCTGCTCATGTTTGGATGAACAGCTTTTATCAGACAAAGGGGCAATGATGGCAAAGCTTTAACTTCAGTTTTTTGTTGCTGCTGGCAATTGAATTAAAGTCCAATTTAAATAACGGTCCTGTTGAATAGAATATTTCTTGCTGCTCTATTACGAAAACATTACATTTTGGGATACAAAAGATCTTCACACAAAGACTGAAAATAGAAATTAATAGATTTTGTTTACAAGCCCAACATGTGCAATGCAGAACTACGTCATTATATATCATTTTAATCATGTTTAATCCTGTTAAGAGTCACATAAAATTTGGGTCAATGCAAGTTTAGAAATGACATGGTGAAAGGCAAACTAACCCAGTGGCAATTATAAATGTTCTTTGCCCGAAGTGTTAAAGTACTCAATAAAAGGTTTGAGGTTTCAATCTAGGTAATATTTAAAGTGGTCTCACGCAGAGTATTGGTTTCTAGTGAAGTGAGCCAACTGTGAACATCACTTTTCCCTTTCATGGTATGGTTTATAATGTTTACGGCTCAGCACGACTGAACAAGTCAATGTGAGAAATGATGACAGAATGTTCTCGCAAAATCTGCAGGGGGTTTCCAAAAGCCGCACAATACTTGATGAGGACTTTGGCTACAAACTGCCTGGAAAAGGCATTCAATTCGCTAAGGGATGTACATCATGGAATCCTACAATATACATATTCATTTCATAATATACACCTTTCTCTGTGGGCTTTTTCAGTTGTCACAGCTTATAGAAAACATCTTTACAATTTTGAGAGATTTTTCCAATGACAATTTCCCAAGATTAAGCTCTGTAATGTACATGTATGTTAAATGTGGTCATGTTTAAGTGAAGTTTCATAAGAATTCCAATAATGTCTTACAAAGCACATGTATGCTGCAGAATAATATAGGCTTTTATGAAGCTACATTGAATATTGGCACTCATACCAGTGCTAGCTTGCTGTCTAATGTTAACAAGCTATTTCGCCTGCTATTAACTGATCAGTTGAACAACAACTTTATTTAAAATAATGTTCAAATTGAAATGACAAACTAACTTAACACATAAATACCACAATTTTCTGACTACAATGAATACAGGCGTAACTCACTGGTTTTCACTGCTTGGTCACACCACAAGTGTGCATTTGATATGTGAACGTACTAAATTATATAACATTTAGCAAGTTTATTTGGAATTTTAAAATCCCTGTAGGTACCAAAGATCATAAAACATTTAAATTGTCCTTCTAACCTCTATTTATGTAGTGCTTATGTTATGATAATGAAAAATTAAGAGGAATTTGTTCACACATACAGTTATTGTATTTGACGCCCATGTCAAACATTCATTATTGTCCTTCACTACCAAAGAGGACCAGGAGGCTTTACCCTATATTTCCTTAAGCACTATTCATTGACCTCTGACCTCTATCTGTGTCACAAATGGCCCCCTATATGCCACTTGTTAAAAGTGAAGCACTTCACAGGGAGAAGGGTGCCAATTTGGACACAACAAACTGCAGAAAAGTCACCATAAATTGATGGGAATGGACAAACACTCACACACATGCATACGCACACACACAATACAATGTTTGAGCATTCAGTCAATCCTTAAGGCTGCACACAGAGCATCTTGCTCAGTTCAAGTGAAGGGCTTTCATTATGTTGACACAGGGACAGAGAACACATTTCAGAAAAACAGACAACAGAGTATACATCCCTGGGGTTTAAGTAATTGAACTTAACATTACATAAGAAGCCTAGAAGGACATTGGTTTATAACAAAAGGAACCCTATTGTAACCTTCTTTCAACATATGCAATACTTTTACAAGAGACCAATTGGGTGGTTCACTTAAAATAGTCTGAACTTTATAGTAAAAAGAGTGCTTTTTGCAAAGGCTCTGTTGCTCACAACATCTATTAAATGATTAATAATGTAAGCATGTGAAAGAGTTTATAGTTGATTATTTGCAAAAGCTTTAGTAACATCCAACTTCAAATACAGAATGGCTCTTTAGTACCAAATGTATTAGGTTTGCCAGCTACAATAGACTATATATTGCATTCAGATGGTTCAGTGTGCACTGTTCATATCAGATTGTAAGGGTTAGTCCTGGCATCAGGAAACACATATTCAGCATCTATGAACAAAAGCTGGCTGGTTCTTTGAATTGCACAACATTGTAATTTGCCATCCCTATTTAGAATTTCAATTTGTGAACATTGACACAGCTTCTGCTATGTCAATCTAACAGCACAAGACACCTGCATGATTTCAGTTTCACCACCTTGCTAATTAGTGTTTAATAGGAAAGAAAATGTAAACTATACATATTCAACTACAGACCCTTAGTGGGTGGGACCCAAACTGTTGCCAGGGTTGCAATGTTCAATGTTCAACATTTAAAGTTGTCTTTTTCCAGGAGAGATGTTTATTCATTATGAATGATTCCGTTTTTTTTAAATGTCCATAAGTGGATTTCAGGGCTCACACCCTGATTAGTTTCAGTGATGTTCAGTTAGCCATGTTTATAGTCTGCATCCATTTGCAACAGTTGTATAAAGAAAACCCATTAATTGATTCCAGCTGTGAAATTATTAAACCAGTTTCAATACATGTTTGATAAATGTGATTTTATGCCAAGCACATGAAATACAAAAATATTTTTTTTCCCCATCTTATTATAACATCAGATTTGGATTGCAATGTGATAACCATGACCTGTATACTAAAGTAGCATCCTATTCTCTACCTAGCTCACTATTTTTCACCTAGACCCTGATGGGGCCCAGAACATAATAGGTTACCATTTAAAATAAACTGCTTGAATACTAGTTATAAAAGGATGATAAGGTGAATCTTTCATTGCTGTTGTGTTCAGGAAGGAATTTGTTTGTGGTTGGTTTCTGTGAATCGTGGATACTTCTATTGCATTATGATGTTGGGTAGAAATAGTTAATGAATTACAAGGACACTATGAGTTAAAAGCCTGTCACAGAAGATTTTGTGAATAGGTGAGGGAGTCAAGTCCACAGTATACAGCTGAAAGTGAAAGGAACCACAGCCTAAACACTTTTACATAACATAGTTAATGTGGATGTTACACTGACATTGGATCTGACTGCAGGGCTTTAACTTGTTTTGTAACTGTCATTGTTATTTAAGTAAGTAATCATGTTTCATTGCATTGCAGATGGAATCGCAACCCCCGGTGTCCTAGACAGGATGAAGACCCCTCATTATTTCAAGTTGATGCCTAGAGATGTTTCCAGGAGATATTTCTAGGTGATGACTAGGAGATATTTCTAGGTGATGTCTAGGAGATATTTCAAGGTGATGACTATGAGATATTTCAAGGTGATGACTCTGAGATATTTCAAGGTGATGACTCTGAGATATTTCAAGGTGATGACTGAGATATTTCAAGATGATGACTATGAGATATTTCAAGGTGATGACTGAGATATTTCAAGGTGATGACTATGAGATATTTTGAAGGTGATGACTAGGTGCATAGCACAAAATCAGCAAAGGTGGTACAGAACAGGTGGTTCACACACCACCTTTTAGAAAAACAAACCCATTACATGTCCTTGATAGCCAAACAGATATAGTTTGCAACCACAAGGTTGATAATTTGTATTTCTCCTTACAGTAAACACTTTTTAAAGCTTTGAATGTAAACAAAAAAACACCTGAACTGTCATGTCCTGGCTGGGGCCCCGAGCCTTCTCTGTGCCTTGGGCTCACCCCCAGTCAGGACAGGACACTTAGATAGGCCTCTGGCCTTCTCTATGCCGCTGTGGGCTCCCCAGTCAGAGCAGCTGTGTTCAGTTGCCTCTGATTGAGGAGCCTACTTAGGCCGAGTTAGCACCAACCTAGGTGTGGTTTGTTGTTTGTTGTTTGTGTATACAATGTTCACGGTTTGTCTTTTGTTTAATACCAATTTCAAGTGGATACGCTACACGTTTCTTGTTAGTCGTTATATGTTTGTTTGCTGCATCAATTAGCACCTTTCATTTGACGTTACTGTTCGTGTAGAGTTTGTCTTGTTTGTTGGATTAAATCACCTTTTCTTTATACAATGTCTCCATTTGGTTCCACTCCACACCGCAACCGTGATATGAACCTTCTGTTACCTAACGTGTGCCTGCTAAGACAAATGCTCAGACAATTTCTGTACTGTGATAAATTATTTTCCTTGGAGACCATGATACTGTACTCGAATGGAGAACTGCTGAACTGTGTACTTCCTACAGAGTATGGTGAGAAATAATTTTGCAGTTAATAACAACTACTTATTGAATAATGCAAGACATATGAGAAAAAAAAAAGATGTATGCAAGAGTTCCTCCATGCCAAGGCAGAAGAATACAAATCATATTATTAACAGAAGTGTTATTTGAAATGGATTACTTCACAAATGGTGCAACCTGGTTGCAATGTAATTCTAAAATTATTATATGTAAAACCACTGCGCACAATTTTGTATGAAATGTTGTGGTACGCTTGGTTACATAACAATGCGCTGAAAGGTATAATACATTACAAATTGGCTAAAATGTAACATGTTTCAAATGCTCTGAAAACGTATGATATGTTACACTACCAAAACATATAATATCGTATATTACAAATTTACACCCAAGCTGTGTCTCGGAACATTCTGCTCTGTATTCAAATGAGACCAAGTTGCATATTTAGTCATTAAAGCATATTCACACTCTGTAGATTCAATGTCTTCAAGGTAATTTTATTCATTACGAGATCCATTGTGATCCGCGATGTTGTGTAGTTGCCAGTACACAGACATTGGACTAGAGCTCAAATAGAAAAACTTAAATAAATAAAAGCATTGTTTTTGAGCAATTAATAAATAAATTGGTTGATATGTACCTTAGAAGTTACAGTAGATGTAGGCCATATTTTCTCTTTCTATGTTAGCTCATTTAAGAACCAAAGAAGCTAGCTTCCTATACAGTGGGTCCGAGCTATACTGGCCTCCTAGGCTGGAGGCCACAAGCCTAGGAAGTACACAAAAAGCATACAATAACCAGGATAGGTTATAAAAATACAAATTCCAAAAAACAAGGATTTCTGCCAAAGAGATACAAGCTGAACTCCAAAGTGAAGGTTACTTCAGTTTCAGATCGCACAATCCGTCACTTTATGAGTGGGCTCCATGTCCACTCATGTCCAGGAGTCCAATTTTGAAAGAAAACCATAAAACTTCCAGACTGGAATTTGTTAAAATGCATATTGACAATACACAATCCTTCTGGGAGTATGAGTCAGAACTGACGGATGAGTCAGAACTGGAGCTTTTTGGCCAGTCACATCAGCTCAATGTTCACAGAGAAAATGAAGCTTTCAAAGAAAAGTACACCATAACTACACTGCAACACGGAGGAGACTTGGTTATGTTTTAAGCTGTATCTTGCAGTCTGGAGAAGGCACCCATCAAACTTGAAGCTACAGAAAATGTTTGATGGCAGTGATTGCCTGGTGAAGTCTTTAAGGGTTAAGGGTCCCATAAATGTTGTCCATGCCATTTTCATTTGTTTTATTATACACAATATTATGTTGAATTGAAAATCTAAAGCAAAGTCGGATTTCTATTACATATTGAATAAACAATGATAGATGCCAATTACACTGTCAGTTTCCAGTTATCTTAGAGACAATTTTGCATTCTATGTTATTTATGGAGAGGTACCAACAAATTTGACCACATCTGTATATTGTTTCAAAAAGGATCCTCGTAGACGCCAGAGGGCTGAACTTACCGATTAATCCTCTAAAACTTGGACGTGGGATTCAACTTTGGTTGGGTTACTAAATAAAGAGGTTTCAAACGTTAAGATTCATCTTAAGATGAATGCACTAACCTAAAAAGCATCTGCTAAATGACTAACGTCAAGGCAAACGTTAGAAATGTATAAGATCATGTTGAATGCTACCTGGGAGTTAGTTTTTTCTTCTTCTAAAACCCTGATATTGGCGCAATAACTCCCTGCTAGAAGTGCTTTTTCCTTGTGATTGACTTTTCATTTACTATGGCCAGATTTATGAATTAAAATTAAACACTGAACAAAGATCTTCCAACACAACAATGATCCAAAACACAACAGAATGGCTGAAAATTTATAATTAGAGGGTTATAGAATAGCCCAGATCTCAACCCTGTCAAAATGCTGTGGGTGACTTTATGAAACCCCTTAAACATGATTCCTTCATTACAATATATTTTCACCAACTTGAAACGGTGAACCTGTTCTTTCAGATGCCCAGATACCTTTCAGTAAGGAGAACCTTCTCTACAGAAGGGTTGCTTTCAGAAAAGCTGAAATCTACTGACAGGCTAAATTTGTGTGAGGTTCCTCTTTGTCTCTGAACTGAATAACCACAGTGTCCACCAATCATTTAGGGGTGAGTCCAATGTGTTCCATCTCTGTGGCATCTCCTCTTTTAGAAACTCTTGCTGGGAAGTCACCTAGTCCATTACCACTTTGTGACATTTACCCTAAAGTGTCCTTTCTGACTTCTGGATGTCTTCATGGGTAGATTTTCTCTTGAGAAGAAGACACAGTAAATCTTTAAGGTCATGTGTGTGCTTTCCCCATTCTTGGATTTATGTAACAATAGTGCTGAAGAATAAGTGGGAAATTCAAAGATAGTCTCGTCAGAGTCCCGTAGGACAGACGCATCTATGTTGTTGGATCCTTATATAGTTTTCGCAGAAGAAATAGGCAGTTTTCATCCCACAAAAAAATAAATGTTTACGGCTCATAATTGTTTGGTCTCAGGATGTTATGACATTCGTGACCCAACAAAACCCAACTTGCATTGTGAAAACAATCTTTGTGGAGATGTGTTCTACATCCGCTAAGATTAAATGTAAACCAGCCCCAACACTGTAATGGACATTGTGGGCAGGGAATCCAAAACATATCCCATCCCATCATCCCATGCAGTGCTTCTAAAATGTTTGTCTGTAGATTTACAAACTGCTTCTAAATCAGACCCCTATGCAATGCAGTTCCCCCCAGTTGCCCAATCACAAGGGCAGGATGCACTCAAAGATGGATCTCAAACTCTAACCCTTCCCATCCTATTCCCACCACCAGCATTGGTGTAGTCGTTGTTAGCCGAATACCTCAAGGTGACAATTCCCGTTGAACGTTAGAACTTCATTTGAAATTTGCTCTGCCATCTGTCCAATCGTTTTCAAACAAATCAAAATGTTTGGCCTGTGCTGAGCACTCCCAAAATATATTTAACAGTAGTGTACAAAGATTGGAACAATCAAAGCATCTTCACCTCTACGTGGTTTGAAGAGTCTACCGACAAGGAGACCAACTCAATCTAGATTGTGGTTCACCAGATTGGTTGCCAAGGGCAAAAAAAATGTTTGTAGCATTTGCTCCACATTTTGTTCTGGTGTGTAATTGGTGTGTAGTGCGGTGTGCACAGCTATATTGTAGTCAGTTTCGGATGATTCTGCTTATCTAAAAGAAAGTTGTCATGGTGCCGTTGGCATTCCAGTATAATCCCTGTTTTATCCATGTTACCCGTGTTCACCCCCCGCAAGCAACTGAAAATATGTTGTTGCAGATTTTGCATGTCGCAGATGTTTCATCGCGGTCTTAAGGTCGTATGATGAGAAACTTCAATTGGTTATTTGAATGCAGTTGCGTTTTGTTTTTTGCTATTCTACCTCTTTTATTGTAATTTCCTTTCTCCTTTTTCTGCCAAACTCTCCCTCTCCTGCATCTATTCTTCTTGTGGTCATTTCAGATTTTTCTCAGGACTTTCCTCCATCCTGGAACTCCATGTCTCTTTAAAATCCTTCCCCTGTCCATATTTCGTATCGACTTACCAAAATTACATTATACTGTTATACAGTACGTAAACTAACATAAATTCTAGTTTTATAGTAAATAATATAGACCGATTTTGAATAATGTCTTTCCATTTGGATAAGGTTGGAGAAATTAATAGGTAAACAATGTGTCAGGGTTTCCCCTGACTTGACTCGTTTTCCGCCTCTGTTTCGCCCCCTGGGGGCTTTGAGCGATGTGCTCATCACTGTC
>JACXGK010000545.1:59336-94688 GCA_016801125.1 Novumbra hubbsi
TGTTTCACCAAGACTAGGACTTTAGTTATTTGACTGCTGCATTACACTGCAGTACATGGCTTTCCAGCCCTTCTTATATTTACATATATATACCGATCACTACCACAAACTCTCCTGTACAATCCTTATCCACCAAGGATTCCTCTAGTCGTGCGATTGGGTCCTTATCATCACTCTGTTCCATCGGAACCCTTACACAATGCTTCAATTAAATACGCTTCAAATTATGTCTATCTTTCAGACTCTATTTTAAAGTTTCACTGAACAGGCCACTAAAATTGGGAACTGTCCCCAGAAAACATCTCAAACCTCATCCTGCGTCAGGGTAAACGTCTAATATGAAGGAGCTACTTCCTCTACTCCAACCCCCTCCATCCATTATTGGATTTTGTAGATTTGGAAAAGACAGATGTCAATCAGAAATCAATGCTGTGTGCTGCAGGGTGGAGCTGAATCTATCTTTGTCAAGACAGACGGTCTGGCATGGCCACCGTCTGTCAAAGCCACCTGGGAACAGCCTGCACATCTGAAATCACAACAAAGAACAAACAACACGTTAAAATAAGTACCTCAGTCTTTTATCACTCACTGGGACTAGTTGAACAAGTGCCGTGAGGTCCAACGCAAGAACGAGTAAGGTCAAACATTTGACCAGACGAATCTTATAGGAATCAAAAAAAGGAATTGATTTTGCAGGCCGGTTTAAAAGTCATATGAAACACATACCAGGATTATCCCTCCATATTTCTTAAGCAACCAGTCTAGGTTCCAACATTACGTCGGCCCCACCGGCGTGACACTAATGAAGAAATGCAGTATTATAAACGATTTAAAAAATCATGACATATCCACATGATAACGGTTTTGTTCATGGACCTGAAAAGTGAGTTTAGTTAGCAATATTCCTTCTCGACAAACATCCATCTACCAAACTAACTCCACATGTCGCATGAAATTCAATATACTGCAAAGCTTGGCGGCAGTTATCTATTCCTGTTCCCTTGTTCTCGATTTTTAAAAAAGCACACAAACGATTGTATTTGCACACGTCTATTTCTGTCAAATGAAATATATTGGAAATGGAAATGTAATTACGCTGTTAATCAACGTGTTGAGAATTAACCTGAGAAGAAACTAGCCGAGCCCCGGTTGAGCCTCATGCTCCCGGTGATTAGCCTGCTGTGCTCCCAGCTGACCTTTTCCCTGGGCACGTCTCAGACGGCAGGAGAGGACCGGGCCCAGACAGGGTCGATGGGCAGTGACCAGGAATAGCAGGGCGTGGCGTCACACAGGAGAGGGAGAGCGGATGGACACAGCAGAGGAGTACATGCACAGACCAATCCATAAACCGTCCACTCAGGATGGATCGGCACCCTTCATGAAATGGAGCAAAAGTGAATGTACGAAATGATCAACACAAACAATGAGTGATATGTTGGGCTCAGAGCTTCTGAAAGACCCATCCTCTCCGGGATGCTCTAGTTATACCCAATTGTGTTGCTGACCTGTTGCCAGTTAGCCTAAATAGTGGTGAGATGTTCCACCAGGTTTTTCTTATTAGCATTACACAACTTTTCCAGCCTTTCGGAAACGCTTACAAACTAACTAAAAAAAGGGGTGTTATGTAAAGGTCTGTAATGAGAATCTATTCTTTTTAGTTGGTCTCAAACTCCAAGAACTATATTGATGCCTCTGACCTGTTCCGGTCTCACATTTTATGGAAGTGGCTGACTTAGTGTGCCTAACGATGGGCAAGGTGAACAGAATTGATACAAGAACAGGAAATGAGCATGTTTTGCACCTGACTATGGTGTGTAGTGTGATAGTGTGGGAGGGGTACTATGTCCCTGTGCTCTGTTTACTGTCATGGCTCTCTTTTTCCATGTCGACCTCTGTGTCTACTATGAATGTGGTGGAGAATGGAGTCCCTCATGGGAGCTTGATCAGCCCAGTGCTGGTCTCAATCATGATCAATGATGTTTACTGTCAGGTTCAGCCGAATATTGGAAGATCATTGTTTGCAGACAATGGGGCTAGAGGTAGGAACATTCAGGAAGGTTTGAGAAGCTATTGCTGGGGTGGAGCAGTGGGCACGTTAAGAAGGTTGTGATTGTTATGCGTTGTCTGACAGGGAAAGAGTCAGGGGCTGAGCGGTCCTGTAGGTGGCACTAACCCAAGCTCTGGAGGCCGTATAGCAAACAATTCCGTGGCTGGGAGCACACTAAGAAAGTTGGAAAGGGCATAGGCTTAGGGACTGCAAATATGCAGCACTACAGTTAAGGTGGTTGAAGATGCCATTACAGATAAGGAGAAGGCAATTGTTACTGAATAAATGTCTGTGAGGTCATTCTAGGTCCCATCCTAGAAAAAGGGGCGTCAGACGTGCTGGAAAATACCACAAGCTTTGGATGGGTGGGTGATGGCCAGGCCAGGCAGGTTGGTTTGGGAGGCAGTTATTCCACAATTGCTATTTCAATGAGTCTTCCTTGGTTAGAGGTATCAAAAAGTGTTGGGGTGGAAGGCAATCATTGTTACCCTGACCGTGTTGGGGTGGAGGGGAATCATGGTTACCCTGACCGTGTTGGGGTGGAGGGGAATCATGGTTACCCTGACTGTGTTGGGGTGGAGGGGAATCATGGTTATCCTGACTGTGTTGGGGTGGAAGCGAATCATGGTTACCCTGATTGTGTTGGGGTGGAAGGAAATCATGGTTACCCTGACTGTGTTGGGGTGGAAGGAAATCATGGTTACCCTGACTGTGTTGGGGTGGAGGGGAATCATGGTTACCCTGACTGTGTTGGGGTGGAGGGGAATCATGGTTACCCTGACTGTGTTGGGGTGGAGGGGAATCATGGTTACCCTGACTGTGTTGGGGTGAACGGAATCATGGTTACCCTGACTGTGTTGGGGTGAACGAAATCATGGTTACCCTGACTGTGTTGGGGTGGAAGGAAATAATGGTTACCCTGACTGTGTTGGGGGTGGAAGGAAATAATGGTTACCCTGACTGTGTTGGGGTAGAAATTAATGAAGTGGCCAAAGTTTGCCCTTTGAGAGTGATGAGGTGTGTATGTCAGAATCCATGAGCAGAGTAGAGGATTACTGCATTGCATGAACTGAAATAATGAGGACATGGCAGAAGAATCCAGGCACCTGTTCTGAATAATGGGAAAGATTAGGGACGGAAGGAGGGCAACTAGAGTGGCGAAATCTGTGTTTAAGGTATTGTTAAAAAATGTGTAGGCAAACATTTAACATTTTAAGGTGTACATACATACATACATACACCCTTTTGTTTTTGAGCTTGTTGGTGTTAAAATCAATAAAACATAGACATTTGAACTCTGATACTAGTCCTGATTAACTAGTCACCCTAATATATTTTTTTAAGAGGTGTTGAGATAAGGTGTTCCAGAAAGGTGTTGAGATTCTTGGAGAGTTTATCTAATGTTGTTTTAATGGTCTTAACTTCATAAAGTCTTTAAATATCACTAGCGACAGGTTTTTGTAGGAAGCTTACTTGGTCTCTCCTTTAAGATGTACAGAGGCTTGTTATTATAGCTTTGGATGTACAGCCAGAAATACACTGTACTTGGCCTTGATGAATGTTTTTCTTTTATGACATTCATGCAATCTTCATGGAAACCAAAAAAATTGGTTCAATTGTCCAACAGCCTGTGGAATTGTAACAATGTCAAAATACAGTCCAAGATAACCATTGTGTCATTTTATCTCCCTACCAGAAATCATCCACCTGAAACCATACATCCTAAATAATCGAAAAAGACAGAATATTTTACAATATCCATTCAAAAAATGACAGCAAGAAGAGAAGCGATCAGGAAGATTTGGAAGGCATGGCAGTTAAAGAAATATTGAGGTCTCTTAAATTGAAACCTTCTGTTCCTCACTCAAAACTTTTTTTTTTTTTTTTTTGGGAAAGGAAATCAAAAGTTGCAGTAGTTACTTAATTTTTTGTTGTATAGTTGTATAGTCATCAAGACTAGCAAACATCATGACTCTAATGAAAAGTGTATATTTACATCCATTCTATTATTTATAGCAAAACATTTGGAGCTTCAACCAAAATGATAAAATCATATTTCGAAATTTCTGGCCAGAATTAAGTCCTATTGTGAAAGACCCTGAATAAACCTGTTCTTCCTTAATGTGACCTCAATGCTGCTATCTCAGAGGTCATGAAGAGGACACTTTTTTTCAAAGGTTGCAGTGTGACAAGGAAAGACACCGATATGTTAGCCTGATTGCAAGTGTGGTTGCAGATCTGATTCAGTGTTATTGCTAACTCCACAGCTATGATTGTTAAGCCAAACTTGCCATGGCGCTGACTTACAAGGCGTTGGCACGATGTCTCAGAAATACTGGCTAAAGGCTGTCCAATCGCCACCGTGAAATCCTTTAATTCCAGTCAGGGTAAAGATTTGTGTTGTTGCCAGGACCACTTAGGCTTCGATTGCCAAAGCCGAGTGGACTTGACTTGGTCTCTTTAATCCTGGTTTTGTGTTCTATAAATATGCTAATGAGGTGTAACGGAGGTTCATCGAAGGAGACAAGAGCGCCAAGATAAACAGGAGGGGTGGAGACAGAAAGATTGATGTGGTCTACTAAGCTGTGGCCTTGGATGGAGACAGTCACAGCTCTGCTCTCTGCCTGATAAACCTGAGTGACAGACAGCTCAGTGGCTGGATGGCAGACCACTTTATCATGCCTACTGCCTAAGGCTTCGGTGGAAAGTAGTGCACGGAATAGGGGAAGTGGGCCCAGTTTAGGACGCAGGCGCAGTGTGCCTCCCGCCTTGCCTGCTTTGCCCACCCTGGGCTGTCACTTTAATCAGCAGATCCCTGTCACCAGCGATGTCTTTTCACAGCCATTTCAAAGTTATCTCTCCAGCAGTCGACTGGCAGGTCGAGGGCAGACCGAGTTCCTAATGTATTCTACTAATGGTGTTTTTTTGACCGGGGACAAGTCTGGAACGCGAATGGGATGAAAGAGGCAAAAGGAAAATGTCCCTGATGATTTGTCGCCTTCTTTAAGTTCTCTAATCTCGACATTATTTGGTACATGTTGTACCACGTTTAGTGCGCAAGTGTTTTTAGAAGACGCATTAACATGAGTCCTTTTTCATGTCAGGTTTTGGGTATAAAAATCTATAAGGTCATGTTTATTGATTCAGAGCTGGTACTCTGGCACCAGATGTGAAAAAGTGCCTTTCACAGGAAACAGAAAGGTCAGCCAAAGGTCAGTCAAGAATGTGCAGGACCATATCAACTCCAATAGATATTGTTGATAATTCATTTGGTTGTTTGTATTTCAGTATAATTTTCTCTACAGTCAGACCACTGTTTTTTAACTGACGTACCGCATAAATACGTATTTCACTTTGACTCCCTTCAATATGCCATCCAATTGTTTCTATGACCCTCTCATTGCAAAAACTCCCAGAAGATTTTGGAGAGTTAAAAATGGTGGCAATCATTCAGCATAGGCAGCAAGCAAGTCTGACGTTTTCCGTACTTCTCTTCCTACCAGGAACTCCAGGAAGTGGGTCAACAAGTATTCAGGCATGCCCACTCACCTGGAAACCTAACACAGATCTACAGGTGGCCGATCCCCCCAACGGTCCTATTAATGAGACCACTTGCAGCTCTGAATACAGCTCTGAAATGAGTGATGCACATGGCCTTGAAGGATGTGGAGTATGATAAGTGCAGTTCCAAGTTCTGGTGAGTCTGAAGAAACGCGCGGTGGAATTATAGATCCCCTGTCCATGTCCGTGTCCTGTCCATTGCCTTGGCTGGGGGTCTGTAGACAATGGTAGTAGGAGTCCAGGTGGGTAGTCAGGCCGTCGTCCGAGTGTCATGAACAAAAGGCGTGATTTGAACAGTTGGGTCGGTGATGGACTTCTGAGACATTTCGGAGGTGTAAGAAGGTTGACCTGGTGACGTATCAGATGTAGGGTTGACAGATTCAGGTCAGATGTAACACCAAGTTTCCTGACTGTGGATTGCAGTGAACTGTGAAGTCGTCAATTGTCATGTTGAGTTGACCCAGTTCCTTGATGAATGAGATAAGAAGGGAGTTGGAGCTCACTTCCACATTCAAAATCGTCTCTTCCATTTGGGCGGTGGCCCAAATAGTACCTTATTCCCTAAACAGTGTGCTACTTTTTTTACCAAAGCCCAAATACCCTCGGTCAATTAGTGCTCTACTTGTTTAGTTTTTATGTAAAGCTCTAGACAAAAATACCATATCTTTATTTTACCCAGTATCTCATAGCAACGCAGGGATTATGCAGCAAAGGTAAATGTGACGGTGTTAATATATTTATAAATGTTTTATTTCAATTAGCAAATTACTTTAAAAGCTTTTTTTAGAATTCTATTAAGCTAACATTTGGAAATGTTTTACAATTATCAAAAGGATAATACATTTTTGAAACCTAGCACGTAAAGAAAAGTTTGGAAAATATTATACATTTCTTTACAAAGGGCTTTTACTGCCCTTTGTTACAGTCAAAATGTCAAAATGTCTGTAATAAAGCATTCATACATTGAAAAAGTATCATTAGAATAACGTTGTTGAAGTGCTTTTTTATAAATATAAAGGCGTAGAGCACTTAGTCGACAAAAAGTTACCATGTTTCCATTTTCATGCTTTTTTCTGTAACTGCTAATGAATGATCTCATAAACAAGTAACAAGGCAAAAGCTAATAACACCAGCTTGTTGTTTGGATTCCCTTTAAAAGTTGGAATGTACTTGAATTTCAAACAGTTTGGGGGAGATTGTCCTTTGGCAGGAAATTCTCATTAAAACACAGAGAAGACTCTTCTCCATTTACTGGCCCATTTTGGAAGAGTGGACAGTGACTGTGGAAAAAAGGAAGTCTATCGTCAACACACACACACCCACCCACAAACACTCTGTTAAATATGCATGCTTTCTCCCAACGTGTCCCGAAATGATCAGAAGCAAACATAGTTCAGAGGGCCTGAAACCCTCCTAGCGTACAGTAACATTGGCACTTAATAATTCCAAGAACGTGTCCCAATTGGCATCCTATACATTATTGAGCAATTATGACCAGCACGTGATTAAACGAAATGTACTAAATATGGAATAGGGTGCCAGTTGGGGCATAACATCTGACATCGAGCCAAAGGATTTCAAAGACCTTTAGAGGTAGCCCAGTGCCTGGAGCAAACATGATGAGTGAGAGAGTGTGTTGGGGGTGAATTGCAAATGACAGCCTATTCCATATGTAGTGCAGGACTTTGGACCAGACCCCTTATGGGCGCAGTACCTAATTAAGTCTCTATGTATCTCAGTTTAAAAAGACATATGTCACCGAGTTGTATACACCCTACAGCACATTTCTGCATTTGGGTTAAAGTGTGGTAGAGCTTTCTTATTGAACCCTCAAAAATAGTTATTATATGGTCCTTTGATTCGTTGATTTTGTGATCGGTTGGTGTTGTGATTGGTTGATATTTTCTATAAATGTACCCTGTGTGTTAACACCGCCAGCCTGCCCAACAAAGTTCATGTGGGAATAGGTTGACTGCACATTGTTGGGCAAAGTGTGCCATTTCGGACTCAGTCATATTCTGCTCTTTGACTGAACCCATGAACATGTAAAGACTTCCCATCAGTCCTGTCCTATCAGGAGCATTCTGAGGCTATAAATAAACATTATATCAGTCTGCTCATCACATTTGTGTCATCAGCAAGAGAGATTTCAGAGGGATTATCTATCAGTTGTCTCAAGATTCCTGACCCAGGCAACAACATTCTTGCTGTTGTTTGCAATCCTTTCCCACAGTGTAAGGATGAAAAACAAAACAAACACGGCACATATACAGTTTTTCCATTAAATGGTCACCTGTCTGTATTTGCATGTATCTGTACATGTATGCATATTGGCTTCTTAAAAAAATTAAGAGAACACCTAATAAACACAGTGTAACTGCAATACAATTGAACTTCAGGGAAATCAATCTGTCCAGTTAGAAAGCATAAGCGATTTTAAATCAGTGTCACCTGTTTTTGTGCACATGAAAGTGTGATGGCGTGGTAATGAATTGGCCCAATGCACAGGAGGTTAGCTGATCAATTTCTTTACTGACTGAAATCAGCTTGAGCATCGTATGCAGACTCTATAGAAAGGTTTGGTCGTGTAACAACGATGACCATACACACACAACAGGAAACAATCACAGACACCGAGACACGACACACAGGGGATTAAGTAGCCAACTACATTGGATGCAGCTGGCGGGTAATCAGGAAGGGTGCGTTCACGAGACATGGGGAAAACAGGACAGACGAGTACGATGGTGATTAAAAGGCCGATGACGTCGAACGCCGGGGTACTACGTGGCCAGGGGAGGGCACGGCATCAGGTGGCGCCGTGACAGAAAGTGTTAAAATGTGCACTGGAAGCAACAGCAAGACAACCCCAAAAAAGGGAATGGTTTGCAGGTGGTGGTCACGGACAAATGCTCTCTCTTTACCCTTCTTGATTCTTCTCTAGTTATGCGGTTTGCTAGTGTCCTTGTCACTAATGGAAGCATGAGGCGGTACCTGCAGCACATTCAGGTTGAACAAGTTGTCCAGCTCCTGAAGGATGGCACATCCATACGTGCTGTGAAGATTTGCTGTGTCTCCCAGTACATCCTCAAGAGCATGGAGGAGATTCCAGGAGACGGCCGTTACACAAGGAGTGCTGGGTAGGAACTGGTGCGCATGTTTCTAACCAGACTGTCAGAAACAGACTCCATGAGGATGGCATGTGGGCCCAACATCCTCTAGTGGGACCTGTGCTCACAGCCCAGCACTTTACAGCTTGATTAGCATCCGCCAGAGAACACCAGAATTGGCAAATCAGTGGCCAGTAGCCCCCCGTTGTCTGTACAGATGAGAGCAGGTTCACACTGAGCACATGTGACAGACGTTAAAAGCTTTTGGAGACGCCAAGGTTAACGTTATTCTGCCTTCAACATCATCCAGCCTGACCGGTTTGGTAGTAGGTTGGTAATGGTCTGGGAAGCCATTTTCTTGGAGGGTCGTACAGACCTCCACATGCTAGCCAATGGTGATTGCTGCTAGGTAACAGGCTGAAATCCTAAGAACCATCATCAGACCTTACATTGGTGAAATGGGCCCTGGGTTCCTCCAGGTACAATGCCTGGCCTCATGTGGCTAGAGTGTGTAGACAGTTCCTGGATGACGAAGTCATTGATTCCTTTGACTGGCCCTTGCGTTTGGAGGACATCCCCCAGGACACCGTCCCCCATCTCATCAGGAGCATGTCTCATCAGGAGCATGTCTCATCAGGAGCATGCCCAGATGTGGCATGTGGGGTCCATACACACTATTGAGTCACATTAAGAGTCTCTCCAGTTTTTTGTAAATTAGTAGTTCAACATTTACAACTGAATGGATCTACTGGATATAGAAAAACACTGCACAACAAATGTTTTTGTACTTTGTACATTGTTATATTGGTTAACTATGCCATTTGCACAGCCATACACTGCGCTTCATTTAGAGGCCCATACATTGGAGCATATGTCCAGTGACACACTGCCCTACACAACATTTTTACACAACATTTTTGCACTGCTCTTTTTTGCTCTTGGATGTATACTGCATTTCGTTGTACTGTACTTGCACTGTTCAATCACAGTTAAGTTTAATCTAATCTAAATCTTATTTATTTTGTTCATTGAGATGTGTGATTTTATTGTTCCCTTAATTTCTTTAAGTTCCTTGAATTTTTTTAATGGAAGCCAAATACTCCAGCTGTTTGTGGGGTGCCTTCTCCAGCCTGCAAGTTTTAGCTCTTTCCATAGATGTTCGATAGGATTCAGATCAGGACTCCAAGAAAGCCCTTTCAGAATAGTCCAATTTTATGTTCTTATCCATTCTTGGGTGCGATTAGCTTTGTATTTTGAGTCATTATCCTGGTGGAGGACCCATGACCTGTGACTGGAACAAAGTACAGAGCTTTCTGACATTGGTCTGTATGTTTGGCAGAATTTCTTGATAGCCTTGAGATTTCAGCACAGATTCATGGCACCCTGTGCCAGACGCAGCAAAGCAGCCCCAAGACATAACCTCCCCCGTGTCTCACTGTAGGTATGGTGTTTAAAAGCTTCATTTTGACGTCTGCGAACATAAAGATGATGTGACTTGCCAAACAGCTCCAGTTCAGTCATCTTTCAAAGTACATTCTCCCAGAAGGATTGTGGCTTGTCAATATGCATTTTAGCAAATTCCAGTTTTCTTTCAAAAGTGGAGACCTCCTGTGTCTTCTTCCATGGAGCCCACTTTCACACAAAAAGTGACGGATGGTACGAACTAAAACTGACGTACCTTCACTTTGGACTTAAGCTTGTATCTCTTTGGCAGTAATCTTTGGTCTTTCTTCTACCATTCGGATTTACATCTGTTCAAGCTGGGGTAAATGTTCCTCTTGCGGCCGCACCCAGGGATGTTAGCTACAGTTCCATGGACCTTGAACTTCTTAAAAACATTTGCAACTGTTGTCACAGGAAGATCAAGCTGCTTGGAGATATTGTGGCCATAACCTTTACCGTGCTATCTCCTTAGGCATTTCCTCCTTTGCTTTCTCTTGTCCATGTTCAGTGTGTTGCACACAATGATACCAAACAGCACAGTGACCACTTTTCTCCAGTTAAAAAGGCTCAATGACTGATCGCAAAATTGAAGACAAGTGTAGATACTAAATAAAGAAACAAATTAGTTTAAAATATCCCATTAATCCAATTATTTAGTATTGGTTCTAAGGGGGAAAAAATATCCAGGTAATTTTAGAATATCTTTGAAGAATAAGCAATAATTCATCTTTATATTTTGCTATATATGTATACATAGTAAAACGTTTGGACACACCTTCTCATTTAAGGGTAGTTCTTTATTTTTACTATTTTCTACATTGTAAAATAATAGTGTAGCCATTAAAACAATTGAATTACATATGTAAACATGTAATAACCACAAAAGTGTTAAACAGATTAAACTACATTTCATATTATACCTACCCTTTGCCTAGTTGACAGCTTTGCACATTCTTTGCTTTCTCTCAACCAGCTTCATTGGGTAGTCACCTGGAAGTAATACCACTTAACAGGTGTGCCTGGTTAAAAGGACATTTTTGGAAAGTCTTTCCTAATGCATCCAAGATGGGTATCCACTCATGCAAAAACTTCCCGACTATCTAACAGAGATAATTTGTTGGAAGATCAGCTGTTACTAAACATGCTCTCAAGACTGGATAGTGCTGATATACCGTGGGCCTATTTAGATTTTTAAAATATTTTGCACCACATTGATGTATTGCGATTCAGGGTCTTAAGTTAAATAAATTTTTTATACAAATGATCTTTTACATTTTTTATTTTTAATAGATTAATGTAGCCTGTGTTTTATTTCCATTTTGTATGTGTTTTTATTGTTGTAATACAGGGCTCAGCTGAAAAGAGACCTGGGTCTTCATTTTCATTTCTCTGTATAATTATAGGTTCATAAAAATAAAGAAATATGGAGGGTGACAAAGTAGGGTTGGTATAGAGAAGACCATCATTATGTTTGTACTGTAATAGTTCATATTATAGCAAAAACAGCTCAAGTAAGCAAAGAAAGTCCATTATTTCTTAGAGTTATAAAGGTCAGTCAAACCGAAAATGTCAAGAACTTTGAAAGAATTCCAAGTTCAGTCAGAAAAAACATCAAGCGATATGATGAAACTGGCTCTCATGGCGACCGTCACAGGAAAAGAAGACCTAGAGACCTCTGCTGCCGAGGATAAGTTAATTTGTTCCGTAGGGGATTTTTAGAATCAAATCAAATAATAATCATTTTGGCTATGCTAACACCACCACACCACCTCACCTTGTAAAAACATATTAATATTAAGGAAATTGAAGCCAATTTTTTTACAAATGTATCCTTGTTCGATTTAAAACACTGAGCTAGAGTAAGCCTATGCTGGAGTAAGCCTAAACAAAACACAAAACTAATTTGAAGCCATTCTCAAATTCCTCATTGGGACATTTTAGAAATGTGTCTTTGATAGGCAGATTGGGTGAACAGATGATCTCAGTATGTGTGGTTCACAACGTGAAGCATGGAGAAGGTGTGATGGTAAAGGAGTGCATTGCTGGTGACACTGTCCGTGATTCATTTCTAGGCCCACTCAAGTAGCGTGACTACCACATCAATCTGCAGCGATATGCCATTACATCTTGTTTGCTCTTACTGGAACTATCATTTGTTTTCAACAGGATAATGACCTAAATGAGAGTGATGGTGGTGCATCAGGTGACCTGGCCTCCACAATCAACTCCTCCTACTTCAACCTCATTGAGATGGTTTGTAATTAGCTCATGAAGCTGGTAGAGATAATGCCAAGAGTCTGGAAAGCAGTCATCAAAGAAAAGGAGTACTGAAGAATCTAAATTATAAATGTTTTTGGATCCTCTTAAATACTTTTTGGGATTCTGCATGATACCATGTGTTATTTCATAGTGTTGATATGTTCACTATTAATCTACCATGTGTAAAATAATATAATGTAATTAGTAGATGTGTCCAAACAATTCATTGCACATACATACAGTGCATCCAGAACATATTCAATGCGCTTAATTTTTTCAAAATGTTATGTTACAGGCATATTCCAAAATTGATTAAATTCATTGCCCCTCTACATTCTACACACAATACCCCATAATGACAAAATGAAAAAAGTTTGTTTCATATTTTTGATAGATTTGCAAAAATTAAGAACGAAAATATAAACATGAACATAAATATTCACAGCCTTGGCTACATTTTTCGTTGTCTTTTTGAGTATGATGCTACAAGCCTGTCACACCTATTTTTGGGCAGTTTCTGCCATTCTTCTTTGCAGGACCTTTTATGCTCCGTCAGATTGGATGGGGAGCATTGGTGCATAGACATTTTCAGATCTCTCCAGAGATGTCTAATCGGGTTCAAGTCTGGGCTCTTGCTGGGACGCTCAAGAGATTCACAGAGCTGGCCCCAAGCCACTCCTTCGTTATTTTGGCTGTGTGCTTAGGCTTGTTGTCCTGTTGGAAGATGAACATTTGCCACTAAAAAACATCCCCACAGCATGATGCTCCCACCACCATGCTTCACTGTAGGGATGGTATAAGCCAGGTGATGAGTGGTCTCTGTTTTCCTCCAGACATGACGCTTGGCATTCGGGCCAAATAGTTCAATATTTGTTTCATCAGACCCGAGAATTTTGTTTCTCATGGTCTGAGAGTCCAGTTCAGGTGCATTTTGGCAAACTCCAGGCGGACTGTCATGTGTCTTTTACTGAGGAGTGGCTTCCTTCTGGCCCCTCTTCCTTACAGGCCTGATTGGTGGTGTGCTGCAGAGATGGTTGTCCTTCCGGAAGGTTCTCCTTTCTTTACAAAGCAATGCTGGAGCTCTGTCAGAGTGCCCATCAGGTTCTTAGTCACCTCCCTAAGGCCCTTCTCCCCCAATCGCTCAGTTTGACCTCTTATTTATATGTTGTAAATTTAAATACATATGTTTCTCTTTCAGAAGAAAATTAGTACCCTGCACATCACACTTTCTTTCAGTCATCTACGGGATTCAAACAAAAAACCTTCCGGTTACAGGCTGAACGATTTAAATGTTAGTCTACCTGATGCATTTGCATTTAATAATCAGCAATCAGATATTTCTTTTCCGAGGTGCTTTTTAGAATATGCAGTCTATATTTTTTCTGAGTTACCTGGAGTGTGAAAGTGACTTGCAATCAGCAGAGATCACCATTTTGCCCCACTGCAAAAAGGTCAATGTAAACTATTGAATAAAAGTAAATTGGCATATTAGCACATTGGTATAAGAATTTGAAGCTGATATGTTGTCATAAGTATGTCTCATCAATAATGAAGTCTAAACTCAAAATGTATTGAAAGTCATGTTTATTTTTCATAATATTGTGACATACATACCCAAGATAATATATGATGCATCATTCAAAAGCAAGTTGCTAATACAGATATAAAACCTTTTTTATCCAACCTTACAAAATGGCCCAACGGTTGGAGGGTTTCTAGTGGTAGGAATGCAACTAATGTAAAGGTCATTTGACCATCATGGCAGAACATTTTGTTCAATAAATAACCCAGTCCCAAATCTGTTTGTGTTCCTACCGACTCCATTTCTGACAATGTCAAATGAAAGGACAAATCCTAATACATTTGGCAGGACCATGATTGACAAGGAGTAGAAAGCACATTCAGATTGACAATTATGACAATCAATACAAGGATACATCAGTAATGTTCACATTATTTGTGATAGCTATGGAAGTTACTCCACCTATTCATCCCCTGGAACACATTTATATACAAATAGGATTACACCCTATATGACCCTGTATTGTTTATTTTGTGCATTCATTTTGACCAGAGCTGGTTTAAAAGTAATAGACTATTTAGGGGACAGTTTGCAATTTTGGATGCATTTGTAAATAGAGTGTATGGAATAAATAACTATGTTATAAAGCAAGCATTAGGCAATCTTAACATTTTTTGATTGACTGCAATACTGGCAAACATGTTCAACAAACAGGACACAATCCTGGCCATATTTTGAATAGCAAATCACTAAGGTCTCCTAAAAAATAAATAAAAGAGATCAAGAAAAGATATTGAAGTAAATTAACCATTTGGGAGTATTTTTTTTTTTACATTTCTATTTGAAAGAAAATCCAAAAGGTTACATAGTTGGAACTGCTGTTGTTCTAGTGAGAACTTGATTTCAAACATCTTCGCCTTCTCAGTTAGAAAAACAAGATTATAGCACAGGCATTTCTTCTCTTTTGATATCTACATTTTGCACCTGAAATTATTATCTGGGCCAGGGTTAGTTTGTTCAGCAGGATGGATATGGGTGAACAGTCCTCACTAGATTATTTACTGTATATTTACAAGGACTACATAGTTAGGACTTTACAAGGACTTACATGACATAAGAGATGGATTTCACTAAAAGTCTCTATGCCGAATAAACACAAAAAGTATAAATCGTTAAAGAGTACAGTTACATTCCCATGATACCATATTTACAATAGATTGAACATAAGTAATGTGGTATAACATTCATGGTGTCTGCAAAATGCGGAGTAATACCTTAGCAAACATGACGAAGCAGTAGTTTGCATTCAGTCAACACTGTTCTGTATATAGTATACAATTTGACTCCTCTAAACACTATTTGTGCTATACTTACATGCCATGTAAAAAACAGATGCACTGTTTTTTTTTCAACAATCTCATCGTAATCCTCCATCTACAGGACTATACTAATTTTGGTTGCACATGAACACTGAACAAAAATAAGAATGTGCCACATTTACATTTTATTAGCTGTGTGGAATGTTCAGTATAAATGTGCATTTTAACAAGTGTAGATATATAACCTTGACAGTCCTAAAATATTAAATGTTTTAACACAATACAGTAGAATTACTAGAATGGACACAGTTCAGCTAAGCAACAATATACAGTTCAAACAGCAAATAAAACAAGGACACAACAAAATCTACACTCTAAGCAAAGAGGTGATATAGGGTTCTTTGGTTTGTTCCAATAAGAGCAGAAAAAACATGCAGTTTTATCAAGAGCGTAAATGTTGAATCGTTTTTTGATAAACAGGTTTAGCATTTTGATATCAGGTAGAACTCCTCTGGAAACCAAAAAGGATTCTCCCTGGAAACAAATATGTAGTTTCCCTACTAGAAGAGATGGCGGGTAGTCCTTTTTGGTACAGTTAAAGGGGAATAACAACAAAATGTGGACAATTGTTCGAAGTTCCTAAATGGGTTGCAGTGATGTTTGGACAGTCTCTATGTGCACCTCTCAGTCAGGGGGAGCCAGTGCAGCATCATCCGGTCATGTTGCTCTCCCCCCACTGAAGCAATTTGATAGAACTTTGTGAAACAACGATTATAAGACGTTACAAAACTAAAGAGTGTTCTGTCACAGCGTATAAACACGACACTGACAAATTTGGCGATGTTAGAATAGGTCAAAGTTAACACCCACAACTAAAATTGATGGCTACTTGCACTGAGAGACAATTAATTCAAGCAATTTAGGAACTTGCTTAGCAAATGGTAGCTATTCTTTATTATTTCGATTTAATACATTTTTCTCACATACAGTCAATGTATCAGTTACTTCAAACTCCTAATATTGAACTTCTTCAAACCCCCAGTAAACACTTATGCTCAGTAATCTTTTAAAAAACAAAAGCCCACTCTAAAGGAATCTTGAAATAAAAACACAATAAATCGCACCTCATTTCAGTATATAATATGATGTAACATGGTTGAATCTGTAAATCTTTTCAATCTAAAAGTGATAAAAAGTGACTCTATAGAAATGGTATTCTATTTACTACCTCTGAACAAAGTAACAATGTCAAAAGTAGTACAGTATGTATATTTCATAACACTTGGGTGGATGTCGCATAAAGTTACTGAGCACAGTGTGAAATTCCTGTGAACACAGAGAGCCATAGAGAGGTAATGCCATGCATGAAGAGCTGTTCTCTCTGAAATCCACTAATTATCTGATTATATAAAGTACGACATTACGGCAATACTGCCTAATTGATTCAAAATCTGTTGGAAAAAATCCCTTTATGTCTAGATTAAAACATCACTGCAGCAATTAATCTGCCAATACCTTGGTCTATTCTAACATTTAGGCGCCCGTAATGATGGGCTGTGTTTTGTTTTATGTTGTGTTTATTTACCAGAGTTCCATAGCGGTTTAATGAAACAAACTCCTCTTCAACTCATCACAGGACACTGGTCTCAGTCTGCAGAAAGGACTGGGCACGAGAGATACGTTGGAACTGGGCCATGTTCTCAGAGCCATTTCTGGAGGCATAGGTGTTGTGCTTGTTGGAGTTTTTGGCCATATGGCAGTTCAAGCATACACTTCGCCATTTCCTCCTTACTTCCCCTTGAACCTGAATTGAGAAGGTAAATGACTTAGCACACAGGGTAAAACAGTGCACATCCGTCATTGCATATAACTGCTACATAATCTTATAAGGTAATTATTAATTTAATGTTTAACTAAAATAAAAAACAAAGCACACCACAAATTCTAATGAAAGTTTCATCAGCTGCTATTACCAAAAAGCTCAGTGACTATATTGTGAACATTTATCCTAATCATATACACTAAAGCCTTTTTTCAAGGCTGGACTTTCAATATATTCTAACCTAATTCAAAGAACATTCTATCAACACTAATTCATTTTAACAGGAGTATGTCTTTTATAATCGAGGCAACCCCTTAACTCCGGAAAGTGAAAATCGATCAAGAAGACAGCTTACCTCACTGTTTAAGAAACAGTACAAAATGGCCACCACAAGGCCCTGCCAACAGACAACAGACACAAAGTCAACCCCAAACGATGAACAAACAAAAACACCCAAGTTGGGATACGGATGCCAAATATAGCCAAAAGATATCACAAGGGATCAATAGTGCTAAAAGTTCCGGTTTTACCTGAAAGGACCCCATGGCGAGGTCAAAGAAGATTTTGTAATTCGCCATGGATTCATTGAGAGACACGAAGACAACGTAATGGATGCCAAACAGTGGGATCAGCAGCAGAGTGGATTTGGCCAACCTCCTGAAACCACATACACACACAGTTACTAAGACACCCTGCTGTATATGCAAGGGACAGTGGGGGTCATTAATCAGTAATGCCAAAGGAGGTGTGGTAGATGGCCAACATTCCCTGGTTAAGGGCAAACATTAGGCTTCACGCAATGCAGAGTTTCTGTTTTCAGCCCATGTTTAAATGTACATGCAATTACCACAGCAGGAAATATGTTTTACCATTCCCATGGAATAAATTTTGGCATACTGCTGCTTTCAACTAATCTGCATTCAGTGTTCTCCAAAATAATGTTTACATAACCGGAAATATTATTGTTGGTTCTACAAGCAAAACAATGGCACTGTTAAAAACAACATGCAGCTCTGTATCGTGGAACTTTGGAGAGTTGCAAATGAAGTAGCTTTCCACAACAGAATACCTGTGCAACTGCAACATTTCTCTATGTTTGTCCATCATTATACAGCTATTTCATGGTAAAGTGGTTTGGATTCGGAGTCGATTTTCAATTAAATACCCTGCACTAAATATTTGTTTAGACAGAGAAGCAAACCTTATTTTTTTTATGGTCTAGCATTTTAGATTTGAGATGTATCATATGAGGCCACACTTCAGAAAGTTTTTCCTTCTTAGTTATTTTGATAAACATCTCCTTTTAAGTTTATATACATATATACTGCTCAAAAATTTCAGAGAACACAAAATCATCACAGTCAATTACACTTCTGGGATATCAATCTGGAAAAAGCATAATTGATTGGCAATCAATGTCAACATTTTGGTACAAATTAAAGTGACAACATGTGCGCAGGAGAGGCAACATCAAGACAACCCCAAAAAAAGGAATAGTTTTGCAGGTGGTGGCCACAGACAATTGCTCTGTCGTTATTCTTCCGGTCTCATTCTTCTCGAGTTTTGTTAGTGTGCTTCTCACTACTGGTTGGCGGTTCTGGCAGCTTATTCAGGCAGTCCAGCTCCTCCAGGACGGCACGTCCATACGTGCTGTCACAAGAAGATTTGCTGTGTCTCCCAGTACAATCCCGAGAGCCACCAGCGGCAGCCAGTAACACAAGGAAAGCTGTACAGGAACATAGATGTAACGTGTGGCGATGAACTGAACCAAGGCGCAGGAGGTAAAACAGAAAGTCAAATTTATTCGGACTGGTGTTCATCAAAAAATGAAATAAGCCTACACGGCTATGGAGCGCCACTGCTCCTAACAACACGTAACATGTAACAATCACAGACACAGAGACTAGACACACAAGGGCTTGTATACTGTGTTAACAGGAGGCACCTGTTAGGAATCAGGGAGGGATGCGTTCACAGGACATGGGGGAAACAGGACAAAACACACACGATGGCGACTAGAACGCCGGATCGCCACGCGATCAGAGGGCCCGTCCTGGGACGGCAACGTGACAGTAGAAGAAAAAAAAACCTGAATTCAGCCCTCAATCAGTGGTTGATTTTGGTTTCCATTGACTGTTGTTATGCCAGCAATCTACAACAATTTGTGAGCAGTGTATATACATATACAAGTTACAAGGAAATATGTACTTAATGAATATAATCCCATGTTCTACATCAAGCTTGTGACTCCATATTTGCGGTTTGTTTGGTCGTATTTTGGATTAGAAACATATTGTACAGAAGAGGTAGCATTTTAGCTTTTGCAATACAGGAGCAGCCCAGACAGATTACAGAGTTTATTCTGCACTTGGTAAAACTACTCTTCTGGCTGCTGAACATATCCTCAGAACTTTTCTGGCTGTCATCAACTGCCTCAGGGACGGCTTAGTGCTCCAGCGAGATGAAAGTCTTATTCCCGAATGGCACCCTTTTCTCAATAAAGCACGCTATGAGCCCCAGTCAATAGCAGTTCACTACGTAGGGAATAGGGTGCATCGGTAATTGTGAAGGGGTACCAACTGCTGATTGCCAACCTGTGATCAGGTTAACTTCACGGTGGATTATCCTGCAGAAGCAGGCACCAGCACATCCGGTTTTAGCCTCACCACCTGACTTTTAGCTCTTAAATCTCCTTGCTGTTGAGATGGAAATGTTTCTTTGTGAAGGCAGACACAGTCTGGTCAACATATACAGTTTTACTCGCCGTTGAGCTAACACGTTGATATATTTGGCCTGACAAGGCGAGTAAAAATATCACACGTCATTGCCGTCGATCCGCGCTGCACTGTTGAGTGTTCACTGTCAGCCGCTGAAGTACACTTGCTTACTTGTATTGCGATTGGTCGTTGCCCCCAACGTCAGGACACCTCAGTTTCTGAAGGAGAATTCTTATGATTCTGATAAACAAGATGCAGTTAACCTGAAAACACAGGCCACAAATATTACGGCACATTATCATGGAAATAAAACACGCTGTATATTTGGTTTGCCCTTGTGTATTGCTTTTAAAAGGGAAGCTAGGTCAGCTATGAGTAGGATACGTGCTGTGCTGTATGTAACACAATCAGATAATGGGAAAAAAGAAATATATCCAGTCACTGCATCCATTTGAGCGTGTGCATTTAAACTACATACCTCTAACTTGATCTTGCTATTCCATCCAAACAGCTCCTTAGTATTTACATGGGACTATACTCTGGATGTGTACCAACTCGCTCTCTATTCCCTGTTCAAAGCACTACATTTGAGCAGAGTCAATAACATGACTCTGTTCAATAGTAGCACATAAAGAACACAGAGTGCGGTTTGTCTCGCACCCTCAGTGTGGCATTTACTTATCTTGGGGCCACCTTCTGTTTAGTTAATGCCTGGGTGTAAAAGGGGGTTTGCACAGCATGTGGTAGAAGGAATTACAGCCACTGCAATACGGAGGAGGACCCAGGGCTGAAACGTTGACATGCAACCGACTGAACAGTATTCGTGTTTTTCCATGAGCATTACAGTAGTTACTCATCACCACTCCCGCACCTTGTGAAGGGATATAGATAAGGATAGATAGATGACAGGCACCCACCATGATAGCTACTATTATCGGGCCATTGATCACAGAGAGAGGGACTGGTTCATCATTCTGTTCCCAGCATCTGAAGGAACAGGAAAAGCTACGTTATATAAGGGCAGAACCAAAAGACGCACCGAGGCGTCTCTGCCTATGTTAACATAAGCACAACGCTGTGTACTGATTGGAGCAATAAATCCAAATGACAAAGGTTGCCAACGCTTGACTGATTAGACCATCGCGTGCATGCAAATGAGTTAAATGTGTCACGCGAATATAATTCTACTGTATAATCCAAGACAAACAGCGCAGGGAGATTAATCCCTGCAATAACACATAAGAATTGTTTGCATTCATGTGTATTCATGTGTATTCAAGGTGACTTACCCAGTGTCCTCAAAATATATCCTTGCAAAAATCCAAGCCGAAACAAAAACTGTTGGGATTCCTAAAATCGAGAAAACAATGACAACAAATGCAAGAACATACAATATTAAATCATATTATTCAACTTCTTCCGTGAAATATGTATCTAGAAGCCCTGTCCTGACAATGCAATCAATTTAATATATCAACATTTGACCCATTATTGTTAATACGTTGCAAATGACGAGCGACTAACCCCAGCCGATGAGTAGGTATACGATGAAGTGTCTGTTTTCAGAGAAGATGGCGATCAGCAGCGTATGAAGGTAAAGGGCCTCCACTAGCAACCAGAAGAAGTTGGCCATGATGAAGTAGTGAAAAATCACCAGACTTGCCTTGCATCCAATCTGGAATGATATGCATGATTAATTATGTTGTACAAAGAGCATATACTGGAAGCCTTAACGCAAAGTACCAACTATCTATCTATATGGAAACTAAATTCCATTTCTATAGATTAAGAAGTAGACACAACGTGTCTACTGGCCCAGTCAGTCTTTGGATTTAAATACAATTGAACATGCCTTAAATTTGCAGAAACATAACAACTAAAGCAAAAAGACCAAAGCAAAGAGGACGGCTAAATTACAGACCTGGCAAAGCTTCACCAGGAAGAATAACCAGCGGAAATGGGTTGCAGGCTTCCGGCTGATTTGCAACAAAATGTCAAATATAAGGGCTAAATTTATATTGCTGATATTTTGGCAACATGAAATATGAAACATTGTATACACTTTTCTAAAATAGTGAAACAAAAGCGTACAAAAATAAGCCTAACCTCAAATTAAATATAGGTGCCTCATGATAATTTTAAATCTGGAGTGAAAGGCCAAAAGAACAATTTATCACTGTCTGAATATTTACAAATGACAACATAGTTTTGAGAATGGACATAATATTGATATTATAACAACTGCTCAATCCAAACATTGTACAGCATATTTGCCCACCCACTGGTATTTCAACACTACCCTTATGTAATACAGATCGAAAGCACACACTTTAAATGAGACAGTGGAAATATAAAGTCACCACCCCCTTTCAAAATTTTCACCTCCAAACAGGATGGCCCAGGCAAGGAGGAGACTGATCAGAGAGGCTACCAGGAAGCCAATGGCAACTTGGGGCTTTATGGTAAAGAATGGTCAATGTGTGAATGTGATCACAATTTGCAAGGGAGGGTGACAAGAGAAAAAAGGCAACATCAAGTTTCCTTTAAGCTTTCCAGCACATTCTACATTCTGAGGCCAAGTGGCGAAAGGTGTGGTGAACCTTTCATCCTGAACGCGAAATGGTACGTTTTGTGAAAAACACATTAATCTCTCCACCTAGAGAACAGCGGGGGCAGCATCCTGTTGTGGGGGTGCAACATGTTTTTAAAAAGTTGGGAGAGGGGCAACAAAAGACTGGAAAAGTTGTGTACTGCTAAAAACTAAACCTGGTGGAACATCACACGACTAATTAAGTCAACTGGCAACATTCAGTTACATGATTGGGTATTAAAATATAATTCCACATAGGATAGGTCTGACAGAAGTTAGGATGGGAGGGGTTCACTACTCTGTTAAAGACTGCACAGGCAATAGTGGAAACATTTAAGAATAAAGTTTCTCACCAAAACATGGAGTTTGGCGATCTCATCATCGACAATACATAATATCATAACATGATTCAGAGAATCCAGAGAAATCTCAGTATACAAGGGACAAGTCGAAAAACAAAAATTGGATGGCAGTGATCTTCGGACAGCCTTCAAAACAGACACGATTCTGTAGTGCAAATCACTGCATGGGCTCAGGAACACAATTGTCTGTGAACACAGCACGTTACTGCATCCAAAATACAAGTAAAACCTCCACCATGCAAAGAAGAAACCTCTGGCCCAAAGCCCATTTAAGATGGATTGAGGCAAAGTGAAAAACTGCCTGTGGTCTGATGAATCAAAATTATAAATGATGTTTGAGAATCCATGGACACTACGCCCTTTGAGCTAAAGAGGAGGGAGACTATCCAGCTTGTTATTAGCATGCAGTTGAAAAGCCAGAATCCATGATGGTATGGGGTGCATTAGTGCACATGGCATGGGTGAATTGCACATGGCATGGGTGAATTGCACATCTGAGAAGGCACCATTAATGCTGCACAATATATACAGGTTTTGGAGTAACATATGCTGCCATAACCTTAACCCTAACCTAACCTTAACACTAAGTTCAGCCAAACTGTAAACAATATATGTCATTAGTAACTTAGTAATGTGGCAAGCCAGCCATGCCCGGATGAGACAATAGCGAAAGCAATTTCACCAATTTATATTCATTCTGAATGTACTTGCGGTTTACAAAATAGTTCCATGCGAATGAAATACCTGAGAGGTAAGGTTTATTCTAAAGCAGGTAAAAGCAGAAACTTTTTTTTCAAAATACATTTCAGGCACAAACAATAAATTGTTACCCATATCAATGTTTACAATCCTATCTCTCCCTTCCACACTAAGATATTTGCACATGCAAAAAGAGTGCATCATAATTCTATTTGGAAAAGACAACAAATTCAAACTTTGCGTTGCAGCAAGCATAATCTTCAAATCACATTTCTGTTTGGTCAATTAAATGCGTGAATATTGCTAGTATGGACACGAAAACCAACTAATGTTGTGTATACAGAAACTACAAGACATGGTATTTTGTCACGCCCAAAACATTATTATCAAATTGTAAGCAAGACAACGGATGTGTCCCAGAATTCCAGTATTCCAAACTCCTGATCAGTTTAAACTCCATCAGCTGTCCTAAGAGAAGTGATAGAAGTTTACATCTTATTTCTGATACCATAGAAGGCAGTCTGTGTCCACTCCAGGACCTACAATATTAAGTCAATGTTTAAAATATTCTCACACTGCACTTTGGTCTATTGGTGTGCTATAAGGAACAAAGCCATCTTTGTCTTACGTTATGAAACTATTCTAATTTGGGAAAATCTAAGGCTATTACTGGACGGTTCAGAGCCAATCAGCATTGTCCTGTCTGGGACCCCGGGACACTCTCGGTATGCCTCAAGCAGGATTCAAATGGTACTAGCCCCTTCTTAACAAATGACACTTCTAAATGAGGATTCCTCCTTGAAGCTTATGGTTGGATGCTTTAAGTTGACACTCTTTACTGAGGCCAAATTATTTTATATTGCCAACATCAAACTTGTTATTTTTCTTATGCATGGGACTGATGAGTACAACTTTGAGCTGCTTTTACTGTATACTTAAGTGATCTGCGTTAATACCTTCAGTAAACATTGTTCTGTTTGGATTGGTGGGGTCCGATTTTTCCACTGTCCTGGCTGTGCTCCATTTGTGTTGCCATAGCTTGTTTTATTATCAAAACATATTTATTACAAACAAATACTGGCTGATTAACCACCATACTTACCAGTGAAGACTGCTCAGAGCACTGTGTGCTGTGAGAAAACAGGATATCGTCCTTCACGAGGACAGCCACCGCTCTCAGGATGAAAGAAAAAAACAGGTTGAGGTGAATATAATTCCGCGTGCAGTGGAGTTTTCTATACAGAGGGGGACAGAAGTGAAATAAATCATTCATCGCGTGGCGTGTTAATTCAATCTCACGCTGCACAGAACAGAAATGTCTTCTACTTAACATAACTATGTCTTAAATGGCACCTTCTTTTCTATGTTAAGCACGAACTTTGACGAGGGCCCTGGTGGAAAATAGTGACCTCTCACCTGAATAGACAGAGGATGGCGCTCCCGGTAATGAGTGCGATCAAAGACAAACTGTGGCCCAGGGTGTATAGGGACTTAACCACCACATAGAAAACAAGCTAAAAGAGAGAGAATACACAGTGAAGTCACAAAGATGTACATTATTCATCCCCTTGTTTTATCCACCTTTTATTGTGTTACTACATTAAATCAAAACAGATTTAATTAGGAGTTTTTGCCACTTGTCAATGCAAAATATTCTATAATCAGGGCCTGACCGCAAGGTGCCTCTAGGCATTTCTATGTACCTGGTGGCCAATATCAGGGCCTGATAGCGGAGGTGCCTCTAGGCATTTCTATGTATCTGGTGGCAACAGTCAGTGCCTGATAGCGGACGTGCCTCTAGGCATTTCTATGTACCTGGTGGCCACAATCAGGGCCTGACCGCAAGGTGCCTCTAGACATTTCTATGTACCTGGTGGCCACAATCAGGGCCTGATAGCGGAGGTGCCTCTAGGCATTTCTATGTATCTGGTGGCAACAGTCAGTGCCTGATAGCGGAGGTGCCTCTAGGCATTTCTATGTATCTGGTGGCAACAGTCAGTGCCTGATAGCGGAGGTGCCTCTAGGCATTTCTATGTATCGGGTGGCAACAGTCAGTGCCTCATAGCGGAGGTGCCTCTAGGCATTTCTATGGGCTGACTGTGGAGGTGCACCTCTGCACTCCTCTTTTGATTGTCCCCATTTAAAGGCAGCTGCCCTGCGTTGTCTCTGATTGGGGACCATATTTTAGTTGTCCTTTTTCCTTTTGGCTTTGTGGTTCATTGTTTGTGCCTACAGTTTGGGGCTTATCTCTTCTTTTGTTGGTGTACAAGACTGAATAAAAGAAATGACTACCCACTCCTGCTCTGTGCCCCGTGTCTTGCCTACCCTCAGCGGTGATACAAAACATCAAAGTAGAAAATCAAACCGACCCCAAAAAATTACAACTACAAAATAATTGACTGTATAAGTAGTATCCCTCTTAAGTCTTTATTTGGTAAAGACAGTTACACCAAGTTACATGGGAACCTTTCTTGAATAACAATTTTTAACTCCATCCGCATATCATCAATAGGATTGAGGTCCAGGACTTTGACCTTTTGGTTTTCAAGCCACTTAGAAACTGTAAACAATTGTAGGACCTGCCAGAGTTAGGTGTATCTTTCACACATTTATTATTTACAGTACATAAAGGACTAGGGTTCTGCTGCAGCATGAGTTCAGATATGTTCCACTGCTCTTTCTGTAGTCTCTTATTGAACTTTCCCGCAGTCTTTAAATGAAGCATACCAATTAAAAAATATATATATATCTACACATCTCAGAAGACAACACAAAAACAAATGACAAGCCAGGAGAGAGAAAATACATGACCCAGTTCATAAGTGTTTTCAATGGATCTTCACACAAAGAAGCTCATCCTGACAATGCTAGGCCCCTGTTGAGAAATAGTCTCCGCGATACACTTTTGTGAATTTTCTGAAGATTTATAATTTTACTCTCCACTCTCACCATGTTGTTGTTGATAATTCTATGGTATTACATCTGTCATTCGGTGGTCAGATTGGAATACATTCTCAATGTTCACACAAAGTACATTGGTTCTTACAACAATAGCTTCATAGTTAATCATTAAACCAGTGCTAAGAGTAAATCTCAGGTTGATTGAAACACATAGAATTCTGTCATTAAAAGGACCCGCATGAATCAGTCTTGTTTTCCCAGGAAATGTGCAAAAAATGCAGTTCCCCCTTTTTACTGCCGTCTGGTGAAAAACAAAGACTCCCTTTAAAACAGATGTCTGACAAGTACCCTACCAACCTACCACCGCCGCAAACCTCTTAGTTCCTCCTTTGAGGCCATGCCAAATTTACATTCTATTAGTAAAACAGTCACTCTCTAAAAGCACAGAGAGAGATCCTGTCCTGCGTCGGTGACATCCCTTTTCGACCGGCACTTCACACTTTCCATTGCTCATTGTTCTTCAAAACAAGCACGCACACACACTGTCTCTCTATCTCCTTATGGGTTATCAACACAGCAAGCCCCAGAGGTTCCGAGCCCCAGAGGTTCAGAGCCCCAGAGGTTCAGAGCCCCAGAGGTTCAGAGCCCTAAATGGATATATTGGACATTTCCACAAAGCAAAACACTTACTTTAGAGGCATAGCCAGACTATGTATAAGTAATCTGAAACTGCCTTGCACTCCAGTGGCGTCATTGCAGCCCGAAGTTCAAATCCTGGTCACTGCATAACAACAAAGCCCGAGGGCCACACGTGAAAAGCTGCAAATGGCCTCAGCATCATCCACAGTTGGTGGGGTGAGAGTAGAACCGGGTTGCCTTGCCTCATCAAGCTCCAGCAACTCAATGTGGAAGGCTGGGCGCATGCAAGCTCCACCATAGTTGGTGGCTGGTGAATGACTGCAACAACACCTACATGGGTGCAAGTGGAGTACTTCATGGTTGAACATGCGCTGAATCGGCTTGGCTCGATCTTTGACTCCTTGATACCTGTCGGGAGTCACGGCGATGAGGCAAAGCCTTAAGCGTGATGTTCTTTAAAGAATTGGGAGAGCAGAATAAATATAATACGGAGGCCTAGGTTAGTCCAGCATTGTAAGAACTATATCCTTTGAACATTTGTTGCTTAAAGACAATACATGAGAGGATGTAGACGTGTTAGTACAAACAGACTGGCTGCAGGTTACAGGTTAGATGTGATATCCCAAAAAGATCACTTGGTATATTCACTTGAACTATATTCACCAATTTCAAGAAGTAATCATCACACAACTAATAGAAACTGTTATCACAAACGTAAATACAATATTTAGGAAAGCCGCAATTCAAAAGAGTGCGAACAGTTGCCCTGTCATTATCCGACCAGTGGCTCCTTTCGAGAGAAACTCCAACAGATGAGCGAAAAGAGAGCACAATAGTATTTTCAAGGTAATTGCAGTCAGACCTCAATCTGAACTAAACAAATGAATGGGAGGGAAACATGGGCAGCCATTTACTTCTGTCAATATGCCAAATTACAATTGACTATTTATGAGGATTATTTACATTGCGCTCAATGGACGTTCGTCAGACCGACTGCCCGTCTTCCGGTTCGGCTATCTTCAGGGATTGTACTGATCAAATGCCGTGCAGTGGAATGGCTGGATCACCAGTGGGCACTGCTAAGGCGCTGCTGCTACTCAACATGCCATCATCCTCTACTACAGTGGGCCAACCAGGATGACAGAGGTTGTATGCCAAAAAGGACCCCATTTCCCACATTGCCCTGGTCAAATATAGTGCACTAAAGCGAATAGGGTGGGATTTGTCACACAACCTGGTACAATGTTTAGATGTAGGAGACAGATGGATTCCATGGTGAACAGTCTGTTTACACGGCCTTTAAGGAGCCTGCGTTTCATCGGCTGCGTGCCCACATACACACACAAGTACAGAAACACACACAATATGTATTCCTGTCTACCTTCCCCATCCCAACGGACCCAGGACCACATTTCTATGCAATTACCTGCTGCTCAATTTTACAATCCAACCAGAAACAAAAATCCAGACTTTCTACAGAATCAAACAAGGACACCTGTTTATGTCCGTTGTAACGTGTTTATGTCCGTTCTTACGTCACGCACATGTGGTGTTTCCAAAGTCGTAACTTAATTGTTTAAACTGTGAACAAGGACACAACAAGAGAGCAGGAGAGTAGAAAGACAGAGAGAGGATAAAGTAACACAGAAACAGAGACAGTCGGAAAAAAGAGAGATATCTAGCACCCCCCGAAAAAAAAAAACCCTGCTAACCTCATCCTTATTCGTGTCTGCCCCACACACAATGGATATGTTGGGGAAACTTTCAGACCATCCATCCCCTGTGCAGTTCTTGCTTATATTTCCTGTGGGGGAAAGACAAAGCTTTGGTCGGTTAAATTATTCCACTGCCTAAACTCAAAAACACACTTCTCCAAACTGTTCTCCCATCCTGTCATTCTTCTCGTAAATCATAGTCAATAAATAAAGTCTGCATGTTTGTTTGCTCGAGACACCATCATCATTTCTGCAGTGAGCCTGATAGATACAGACATTATCCACCATTGTTACATGTTGTAAGCCCGCTCAAGTGGACTGAAATCCTTTTATGTGTTATCTGCTACACATGGCTTCACATATAACCCCCGCATATATAAGTGATGACTCAGTGGCTGGGATGCCACTTTGAACATGACGGATGATCACTCCCATTTAAGTTTTAATCACAAGCTCTCATTTATAGTGTTTTCGCAGAACTCCAAAAAGCACATTCAGTCTTCTCGAGCGCTAAGAGATGTTACTTTAACAGACCAATTTCTCACAACGGTTTTTCCATCCCTGGGAATCCGAACTCACTTCAAAGAAGCCTTTGCGGTTAAATATTGAACGTGTCTCTCCTCCCGGAGTTGCCATTCCGGGGAGAGGGCAAGAGAATGTGTCCGGGGACGTAAACGTCTGGTGCGCTGGAGGAAGCTCCCCTCCACCAGCTACACGGCAGGGATGGGGGGAGGATGGAAGTGGCATCCAGGATGTTAGGAACAGTGTTTATTCTGGGTCATTCAGGAGGACGTGACGAAGAGGGCTGGATTCCAAACGGCACCATATGGGCCCTTCCTAAACTAGATCAATATACAGGGAGTAGAGCAAATGATGCTGGTGCTCCAACTGGTGGGTGTAATTTAATATGCCGCACTCAGTACAACAACAAGACTCGTTCTCCGTACCCGTTTTTCTTGGGACACATTATCCTGCCTAGCTGGCATGATGGGCAATGTGATGCTCCCTGAACGTTTCTGTTACATCCAAGTCTCCCATGTCAACCTTACAGGCCCAGCTTGTTCAAGTGGAATTGAATGTAATCTCAATTATATACGGTTCTACGCTAGGAAACAAAATAATGTTCCTCTAGGACCATGCTGCTACATGAGACAACAAGTGTACATGAGACAACAAGTACTACACCAGGATTCTACCTGTGACACGTGCAAATGTGGGCAACAAGACAACATGTGCAGAGAACGGCAGAGCAGATAGTCCCTCTATAAATGAGGTGGAATGGAAGATGGGATTTTTTCAGCTTCTCCAGGAAGTAGAGATGCTGCAAGGCTTTTTTGGAGGTGGTGTTAAGGGACCAATTGAGATCGTCCGCGCCAGGTGGACACCAAGAAATGTTGTGCTCTTGACGATCATCACAGGCGAGCTGTCAATGTTCAGCGGAGAGTGGTCGCTTTGTACTCTCCTAAAATTAACAACAATCTCTTTTGTTTCGTCCACATTCAGAGCCAGGTTGTTGAATCTACACAGGTCTGTTAGCTGCTGCACCTCCTCAGGACGCAGTAGTCCAACAAGAACAGGAAAAGGGGGAGACAAAACAGTCCAGGAAAAACACGGGAATGCAAATAGAGTGGTGCTGATGAGAGGCCCCAAACACACCCTCCTTTGTCTGTTCCCTGTGCCCCCCTCCCCGTTACACTTCATTGCTAGCACGATGGCCTGAAGTTTTCAGGGGAAACTTGCATGAATTTGCAGTTTCTTTCCTGAACTCGGCGGGGACATACAAATGGTATCTACAAAGTTCACCCGACTTTCCGGAAGTTAAGCGAATTAACACGCCTCATTGACAAAATCCTGAACAATCTATTTAAATCCGTCATCCTCTTTGTCTCTGTAATTTGTTTATAATGACAAGTGTCAGTGCATATTTGTCCAGATTGTTACCAGCAGGGATGGGGCACTGAAGAGCTCGGGAGTCCTCTACCCTGTCACATGGGTCAGTGGAGATTGTGGGGTGAGCATACATGAATCATTTTGCCTCAAGTCTATGCTGGGCAGAACATATCATACTCTGAATCTTGTCTTGCGTAGTGCAATTCACCATGATTCAGTGGAGAATGTTGCCACAGTACAATGAATATATACGGGTGATATAAGTATTGAACACGTCACCATTTTTCACACCAAATATATTTCCAAAGGTGCTATTGACATTAATTTTTTCACCAGATGTTGGTAACAACCCAAGTAATCCATACATACAAAGAAACCAAAACAAATAAGATTAGAAATGAAGTAATGTGTAATAATGTGAAACGATATGATAATGATATTTATTTAATACTTTGTACAAAAGCCTTTGTTGGTAATGGCAGCTTCAAGACGCCTCCTGTATGAAGAAACTAGTTGCATGCATTGCTCTGGTGTGATTTTGGTCCATTCTTCCACACAAAACAGTCTTCAAATCTTGTAGGTTCCATAGGCTTCTTCTATGAATCTTGGTCTTCAGTTCTTTCCATAGATTTTCAATGAGGTTTAAGTCAGGTGATTGGGCATTCTAGCAGCTTTATTTTCTTTCTTTAAAACCATTTGAGAGTTTCCTTGGCTGTGTGTTTGGGATCATTGTCTTGCTGAAATATCCACCCTTGTTTCATCTTCATCATCCTGGTAGATAGCAGCAGATTTGTGTCACGAATGTCTTGGTAAATTTGCCTATTCATCCTTCCTTTAATTATGTGAAGTTTGCCAGTACCATTTGCTGAAAAGCAGCCCCACACCAGGATGTTCCCACCGCCAAACTTCTCTGTTGGTATGGTGTTTTTAGGGTGATGTGCAAACAGTTACATTTTGCTCTCATCTGACCACACAATATTCTCCCAGTATTTCACTGGCTTTTCCGAATGTACCTGCTAATTCCAGGTCTTTTTTAACCTCTCCACAAGTGGTCCTTGGCTCTTGGATAACTAATCTGATTATTCTTTTCACTCTTCAAAAAACTTGTGAGGCAAATTTATGGTGAAATGATTTGTCTTTCCACTTCCGTCTTATGGCCCCAACAGTGCTCACTGGAACATTCAGAAGCTTAGAAATGCGCCTGTTACCAATGCCATCGTTATGTTTTGGTCGGTCTTAAGACAGCTCTTTGCTTTTACCAATCATGAGATGTGGCTTTTTGTAGGCCATCAGTTGAGACTGAACCAGCTGATATGAATTTGCACTGACTTGGGCTGGATTGCTTTTTAATAACTGATAGATTATGATGCTGTTGTCTTGGCTTTCCATGCCTTTTTGCACCACCCTTTCTTCACGTGTGTCATTTCACATTATTACACATAACTTCATGTCTGATCTTATTTGTATGGTTTCTTTGTATGGATTACTTTGGTTGTTACCAACATCTAGTGAAAAAACTTCACCCACTGTATATATATAAGTATACATATATATATCAGAGGCCTATGTTTATAGCTTTGCACTTCAACGGTAGGGCATTAGATTAGTTTATACACTTCTGTAATTTTGTGAAATAAAAAACAAAGCTGGAGTGCTAAACTGAAATCAGGTTAAGTAGTATTGTTGCTTCAGGCATGTGAGATTGTGGCAAAAGAGGCAAGACAAACAGAAGTCTGCGTTGGCTTAAGCAGCAACACTCATCGTCACTGGAGACTTTGACATTGCTACTGAAATTAGAATTCACATGAAGACGAGTTTGCAATACAATACCATTTCTGCCAAAGAAAGCCTTGAGCACTCTTGGACACTCTATAGTCACGGTTTCTCCAACATCTGCATGGTCCCAACACGCTATGTTATCCCAGATGGCATTGCATCCGTGTCCTGTCAAGAGATCAGACGGCAGCGTTCTAGAAAAACCTTTCATGAATGACATTTCTGAAATAGCTGCCTATATAAGCTGCCTATATAATCAAACACACAAAATTAATGGAAGTCCATTAGGCTACTGGTTGTATAACACTATCCAATGTGTTAGGCTTTGCATACGAGAGGGAGAGTGGCTAAATGGGTGAATTGTGTGAAGAGAATGATCATCACGGCTGAGAAAGCATTCCTTTAAAAACACGACTCCTGAAATAGCCTGTTGTGACACAAAAAGAGTGTGAAAAAGCCAGCACCAGAATCTTTAACCTGTTTCCAGCCAATGTGTTGTGCTTTGCCTTGGGGCGCTCTGCTATTGCCTCAAGACAAAGCAAAGTGAGCGTCCATCTGTAAAATATTTACCAAACTCAATAATAATAATAAATAATAATTTGACATTGGATTCATTTTAAAGAGACAAGCAAATACATTGCCTTGCCTAGGTATTAATACCCTGACCAATTATTTTATATGGCTGAATAAAAAAATTTAAGTATACATTTAGTTGTTTGATTTTGGATGTTTTTAACACTGATGTGAAATCAACTAATGTTGACATTGATTTTATCTTGAGAAATGGTTAAAAACAATAAAAACTGAAATATGCTGCATTCTGTATTTTACCCCCACACAGTGACATTTGGAGAGCCACCTTTCCAATTGCAATTACGGCATGAAGTCTCATGGAGTAAGTAGCATGTTCCAGCTTTGAGTGATTTTGACCCATTCTTGTAAGATTTGCTCCTGCTTGTTGAGGTTGTTTTTGGATGATGTTTGTGGACCCTTATTTCCAAATAGTGCAAATGATTTTCAATAGGACAGAGATCAGTACAATGTTGCTTTGACTATTTGATACTGTATTTCTGGCTGGTGCACCATTACTCCACTTCCAGACAATGAAGTCTGCAGCTCTTTCATAGTGACATTTTGATACATGGCCTTTTCTTGGCAATGCCTGGGAGGTGTAATTCTGCTTCCTCTTTCGAAACATTGATCCAACTATGCTCACTGGGAGATCCAAACACTTTATTTTGAAATGCATTTGCATAATTATTTCTCTTCAGCGTCTGTAGAATGGTCTTTGGTCTTTATTTTCCTTCAGATTCATAACCTGGCCAATGATCCGCCAGCAGTGTGTTTGATGGACGGTGTGATTGCCCACCGGTGGTGGTCAAGGGTATGGTAATTGTGTCTTCGTTGGGGCAATACATTTTTTTTTCAACATAAACTGTTATCTAATTGATTTTCAGTGTCAGTGTTTTCATCTTCAGACAGAACAAAATGTAAGTGCACCATTTGTAATTCACTAAAAGGACAAAATTGGTCAGGGACAGAATACTTTTGCAGGCCACTGAACATATTTAGGATGAGACCATAATGATACACCGCAAGTCTTTTCAATGCGCTTTCCCTTTGCAGTACATGATTTGTGTGACTAGCCTACGGCATGTCTGCTTTCCACAGGGCTCTAGTCACAGTGATGGCACTGCCTGTTGAGCCTCTGTTGTAAGATACCACACTATTGAAATGTTTCATTGTAGCTAAATTGTATGTTTTAATTGTGTAATGTATTGTTAGCCTTTTTAGCCAGGTCTTGCTGGCAATAGTCCCGTTTGTTTGTTGTTTTCTTATTGGGTAAATGCTTCGGGATGTATAATGTGTGATGTGTTCTTGAGATACAATATTGAACTGATGCTGCAACCTCAAAGGTTAAAAATGACACTATAAATATTTCACAACCATTAAAGTGATTTGCTCTGCATTCTTTATAGCACTTTCAAAGGCAGTTGACAGAGTTGTTCACTATCAATTACTAAACATGTTGACCTCATTAAAAAAGCATTCTTGTGTATTCCGAACTACCTACTTTTGTAGAGTAAGGCTATTATAACAATGGGTTAAATGCAAATAAAGAGCACAATTTTTAAGTGGTTGAATGAGTATGATACATCGCAACATTTGCCAAACACCTTTTTTGTAGTTCCAGGCTGATATCCAAGCATTGCAGATAGCATTTGTATAGCCCAATTAGAACTTGTATCATATCATTGTCAGCCCAACCCCATTTGGGCAGGATATGTTTTTTATTAAAAAGAAATTACCCCAAATAAATCAACTGCAATGGAGGACAACTTGGGGTTTGAAGGCAAGGCGTGAATATATTGAAATGTCCGTGCCATAAACTGTTATACTGATATCCCCAGATTCGTCCCCAAATGAATAGTTTCTGTAAGCACGCATTAACCGAAGAAGCATTGAGTTCGTAATGTATTGGTGACAATTTACAATTTAAATGAGCTAAATACCTGAATGCTTGAGATGTGTTTGTACGTTATGGGTTTCATTGGAATCTTGCTTGGCAATCTATTATCTAACAGCAAGGATTTCAGCAGGCCCAGTAATTGTTTGACACATTTACTGGTGTTTAATGAATTGGTAAAACATGTAGGCTATGAAAAATTCTAAAGCATTCTCCTGCTTGAACTGAGAGCAGAACCTGTTAAAATAGCTACTCTGAAAATATATTGTAGTACACAATGGTCCGGAAACAACGATGTGAACTTCCATTGTGCGGTTTAATTTTACCATTGCTGTGAAATGGCCAAGCTATATATTAGAAAAATATAATCATCCATGATTTATTTACAATCCCTTTTGCGTCCAGCATATCTGACCACCATATTAATATAAAAACAATGGCATACAACCCAAGAACATGAGATTGGATATAAAAAAGTTAGTGATCTGCAGAGTTTTGCAACAATACATTGTG
>JACXGK010000546.1:0-51114 GCA_016801125.1 Novumbra hubbsi
TGTGCGGTCGCAGAGACCCCGAGGGCCGGGCGAGGCCTATGAACTTCCCTCAGTAGAGTTATGCCTCGGTCGTGTCTAGTGAGGTCTCCCTGACCCCGGAAATGGTCACGAAGTAACGTCAAGGCAGCGTTCAGCCCGATGACAGTGCAAAGCTCCGCCTCTCATGCGGCCGGGACACAGTGACCCATGAGGACAGCACGAGGGTTAAGCATCAGCTTGTTAGGCAGCAGTGCACCTGTGTCCTTTCTGCACACAATTTGGTGTTTTACTTTGGTCTCAGAAGTAAACAGAAGGATTTACACATGGAAGGGTACTCAGGCTCTGATACAGATTAGGGGTACGCAAACGTTGTGTTGCCACAGGCTGGTAGTACCAGAGAATGATGAAAATAGTAACTAACATGTGTACTCTAGAACTGAGTCACGAGGGCATTCCGATTTGTGTTCTTTCAGAATATTAAAAAACATGAGCTCCGTCTTTTCAAAACAACCCAGGGGGATTCCATGTCATTTTGTAAATGTACTTCGAACATAGTGATCACAAACATGGTGCAGCTACAATGTCGGACATTGAGCTGTATTTATTTGGTGTATTTATTTGAAAACTGACATCCCTTCACATCTGTGCATGAAAACTGTTATGTTCAAAAGGTTAGTAATTGGTGGGTGGGACAAGACCCATTTGCTTTTGCCGTGTGGTGGTATGGTTCCAAACAAACATCAGTTGAAACCATTATGGTCTTGCAAAGTGGATACCTAACACTGTGTTTTGCTGTCCTCTCTTAGGTGTGGTGACGTCGGGAAGACGTGGGGGTTCACAAATTGCAGCCGAATCTTGTTTCCCGAGGAAACTCATCTGAATGGGGATTTTGTAATTCTGAAAACATAACATTAAGCTGTCTATCATTCAACGGTACGTTCCCCTGACTTAACCTCATCAATGTCAACTCTCAACCTGCAGCGTCCACAGGTAATGTCCTAGTTATGGTTTCCTTTGGAAGACATCACTCACTCTACCATGGTGTCTCATAAGGAAATCCCCAGAGTAGGGATGGGTGGACCTGGTCAAACCGTTCCCCCACCGTCTGCAGACCAGTCCCACCATGACATCTTGATTCGGCAGCCGGAAATGACAGTACTGGAAGATTGGATGTATTGTTTCGGTTTCGTCATGAGTTTGCACAGTCCCGTCGGACCCAAATGAAAGCCCCCATTTTGTTTGTGGATTGCACAGATGTAAAAGGATGTCATATTTATAGATCATATGAATTAAACGTTGCTCTCAAAAGTCTATAATAATCACCAACAACAGACAAATAGTGTTTGTACACAGACATGTGGTTATAGAATTATCTTTTAATGGATTCCTCTACACACGTATGTTTTTCAATAATCATGATCACAAAATGCATTCATGGTCTATGGTTTCATTCTATTGCATTTTGTTCTTACCTTGCTTTCATCACTCCTGTCACTAGGGAATTGCACTATGGCTGATTTAAGATGAAAGCATTTATCCTGTAACCTTGTTCATTTATTTGGCACATAATATGCACTTAATATAGTATTTCATTGTACGCTCTTCTTCTTGAACAAAACTTGTTATAGGCCATTGTGATTTACTTTGTTTAGCTTGTGCATTTTTAGTCTATGCTGTTGTTCAGCTACCAGTCAATGGAGTCTCCCAATGTTTCAACTTGAGAGCTGTGACACGTTACTGTTTGGACACTGTCTCATCAACTGGTCTTAACTGTCGTCTCATGGACGAGAAGAAAATCACCTGCTTTTTCCAAACTCCACCACCCGTCACTAAACAGTGACATACAAGCATGGGAAAATGTTGAGGTTGACATGAAAGACCAAGAGTCTCTTCTTGATAAGTTTCTTCTTGAAGTCTTGAGTCGGGTCAAGACTGAAGTTACCCACAATTGTTTCTTTTGCACATATTGCAGACAGAAGTTATTTGTCTTCCTGCATGTGGGATTATTTAGAAGATATAAACTGGATGAGTGCCCCATTAGATAATCGGAAAATTGCCAGTTGTGACCAACTCCAGTAAGAACCCAGAGGGAACAAGACAATGATACTGCTTCTTCCCTTTGTGTTTTGTGTAGATCATTCACTGACGTATGATATGAATTCTAACAAAATATTATGTACATATATTACACATATTACATATTCAGCCCCAATTACCTGTTTTTTAAGCATATTTTGTTGTTTTCTCTAAAATATGTAATATAATTTAATAATATAGTATTAGAATGAATACAAGAGAATCTAAGAAAGAGAACAAGGGAAGCATTGTCCTTAATATCCAAGTCTTTGTCGTGTTAGTGGACAGACAAGAGGATGTTAGCATATAATACCGTCCTCATTGGCCATTTTCTCTCTCTCCCTTTGAAGTCTCATTATCAGTTACAAAGTAAAGGTCAGTGCCTGGATGAAAGTATGAAGGACGAGCCTCCGCTGAGAGGAGGACGAGGGTGAGGAGAAGAGGAAGGATGTTACCACAAGGGAACTGAGGACGCCATTTCAACAAATACCTGTTGTATTATATTTCTCTCAAAGGCAATTCAACATGCAGAATGTTAATGATTTTGGGGTAAAACAACAATGAGCTTTTGTTAGTGAAGGTTTCTGAGATAGCCATGCTGCTTTTCAGAACAGTTCATCAGCATTCCTTCCAAAAGAGAAACACGTTTCTGATAAACCTTTGGGCAGTTTGTCACAAATTTACATCAAGCTCATATTTTCAAATGCAAACTAGCTTGGTGGCAAACTGTTATGTAAATGTTGTGTAAATGAATTCTGCATCGACAACAGAATTCCAACAATGATGGGTAACTTGTGACAAACATTCTTCTGTTGACATTATGAGAATACAAACATAATCAAAATGAATTAAGCTTTGCTTTGACATTTATAGGTAGAAGATATGATGTGTAGACAAAATTGCCAAACACAATATTTGTTCATTTTGTGGTGAGGTTTTGTATTGTAATTCACAGAGGTTTTCCTGGAGTGTTGTTACACAGATTTGGTATTATAGTAATAAAAGAAAATATGTGTCCTGCCTTCCTTTCTCTCAACTGGGCCAGTGATGTTCACCTACTTCTCCTAACGTTCTTTATCTGAACTGGGCCAGAGATGTTCACTTACATCTCCTAACGTCCTTTATCTGAACTGGGCCAGAGATGTTCACCTACATCTCTTGACGTTCTTCATCTGAACTGGGCCAGAGATTTTGAACTAGATCTCAAGCTATAATATTTGACTGCCGCTACACTTAAAGGCAGGTCAATGATGTTCATCTCCATCTAGAGTAGAAAAATATATGCGAAGTTAACATTAGTTGTCAAACATTTGTGCTGGTTAAAATTAGCTTTGGAACAACAGCTGGCAAACACATTAGCTATATGAGATATTGTAGCTGGATAACTAATGAACAAAGATTTTTCTCTGATCCATAACACTTTGATGAACAAAATAGATGAAATATCTAAGTCTTTATTGTAGATTCTATAACTTGTTAGGGACAAAATGACATAACAATGGTCAAAGTAAACCAAAATCAATGGAAAACATGCTGTAGCAACTTGTGTGAATTTCATCACACCAACTCAATAATGAGACTCAGTATGCACTCACAACAACGTCTAGGCGTGTTCCTGATGAGATGATGGATAGCGTCCTGGGGGACTGGCGAATGCCAATCAAGCTGCTTGGAGCTGAGCTGTGAGCTACTAGAGGACGTTGGGCTCTTCCACAGCCCTGTTCCCCTTTGCACATAGGAGCAGATACTGGTCTTGCTGTTGGGTTGGACGCCCTTCTGCAGCCCTGTCCAGCTCCTCTTGTTAACAGCCTGTCTCCTTGCATCTCCTCCATGATGTTAAGACTGTACTGGGAGACACAGCATACCTTCTTGGGACGGCACATATGGATGTGTCATCCTGGAGTAGCTGGACTACCTGTGCAACCTGAAGGTGCTGCAGGTACCACCTCATGCTACCAGTAGTGACAAGGACACTAGCAGTCAAGACGGATAAGGAGAGAGCAATGGTCTGTGGCCACCACCTGCATTTTTGGGGGTTGTCTTGCTGTTGCTTCTCCAGTGCACCTTTTGTCACTTTTGTTTGCACCAAAACTTGATTCACAATTGCTTATGCTTCCTAACTGGACAGATTGATATCGTGGAATTTTAATTAACTTGGTTTTATACTACACGTTTTCCTTTAATCTTTTTGAGCAGTGAGTGAGAGCATGCAGATCTATAAATTTTTGTACTGCGCCCATCTTTTGTGGTAATTGAGCTCACTACACATGCTCTGAAAAGGAGATGCTAGCACCTGAGCTACAAAGGAACCCACACCGATAACATCACAGCTATTTGCCAGTCCGCCAGTCATCCTCTAGGTTAGGTAAAGCATTGTTAATGACATTCTATCACAATGGATCCAGGCTGCCTGGGAGAGAGTTAATGAAAAATGTCATTGTCAAAACCTTGATAAAGAAAACTGGAAAATAAACAGTAATAAACGTTTATTGCTACAGAATTACCGATTGAAAACAGCTGCTTCTAGACACCAAACCACCTGTATCTAGCTTCCATATCTCCTCTACCCAAATGAATCACCCTTAATGGGTCCCGTGATTTAATAACAGTGAGACAGACCGAGCCATAACACTGAGAAGAATACACAATAATTGGAAATGCTCACTGAGAACTGGTTTTGGATGGGATTGTGTGTTGGGATGCTGAGGAGAATAACCATGGGTTTAGTACTTTGAATGGAGAGATGCTTGTCCCAGGGATACGTGTTTCTGACGGAGACAATTGCAACCCCTCACACTAACACTTGTTGGCACACACCCATACGGGCATCACAAAGCCAGTAGGTTGGGAAGTCAGTCAGGGAGCGGCCACAGGCAGCGTCTGAGCAGCTGTCTCGTTCTCCTGCCCTCACCGAGACACTGCTAGCTCACCGCGACACTGCTAGCTCTCTGGAGTGTAATGAGTCTCGTCCGGGATGAGAGTGGCGGAGCAACACCTTGTGACATTTAATTGAGAGGGAAGTAAAGGTCCAAGCGCCCTTCATCTCCGCAATGGCTTGTAATTACCCCTCCAATGTGTTCTATTATAAACCAGGGGACAGGAAGACCTTTTTAACTACAGAGGAACAATGACAACCCAAACACTAGGGGACCCTGGGGGACTTAGCAAAGATTGTGAACCGGGCATATAAAACGTCATGGGCCAGGAAACGTGAGATAAAGCCCGGCAGGCTTATTCTCAAAATGACATTTGGAGAGAGTGAATTAGAAAACGATTTCGTAAGGTAATTGAAATGGATATTTGGTTGTACAAAGTGAGCTACAGGGTAGGAAGTGACTACAGCAACACACCGTTGAAGGCTGACCGTGCCAATTAATCATCCCCCTTGTTTCATTGATCATCCATCCTCTACATTTTCTTAATCGTTCCACAAAACACAGATTTGTTGGCAGATACTCGTGAGGGTTGTTATTAATGGATGTACTCCCCCCAACCCCACACACTGACTAGCTCCATTACCTCACTTCCTACAGATTACCACCCAGGCAGCGCTTGACATGGCACAGTATTCCTTACATGCCATAAAGCTGTTGATCAAAGCCCAGGTCAAAAGCAGTACACTTCAGTGCTTTGCAAAAGTTTTAAAAACCTTGACCAATTTGGTCATTTTACTAAATTAGATATAATAACTTACCATTTTATAAGGAAACTTTTTTACGTTTGAAAGATTAGAATGCAATAAGTTTACCCCAATTTATATTTTTCAATGTTTTTTACGCATTTTTAAGGATGTGGGACTAATTTGGCACATGCTTTTAGGCACATTTCTCCAGGATGTTCTGGTTAGTTGGAATTTACTTGTGGACCTCCGTCTTAATATAACCCCGCAAATTCTTAGTGGAATTGAAATGTTGAATGGGACTTTTACCTGTCTGCTCTCAAGCCACTGTTGCTTTGGCTTTGTTCTGGGACCGTTGAATTACAGTATTTCTACAGCCATTCTTTCTTCAGTTGTCAACTACTCTAACCAATAGACTGCCATCACCATGCTTCAGTATAGGAATGAAACTTGTTAAGGGGTTGTCTCTAACTTTGCGCATATTGGTCTAAATTGTCCCTCACATTTACATTTTATCTAATTGAGGTAATCTGGTTAATTGAGAAATTATGAGAGCAGTTTTAATGGTTTACAGGTGGATGCCAAATGTAATGTTTGAAACAGTTCCCCGGTTTCTGTTATCTGTGAAGAAGCTTCCCCAACAAAGGAGTTGATCACTGGCAAGCAACATGCAAGGTGTTATCTTTTTCTTATAAATATTTCCCAGTATAAAACAAATGTCACCTAACAAAACAGATTGTGTGTGTTTCAAATTAAATATCAAACAGAACTAAAAGTTAATGTACTATTTGTTAGAGGGAGGGGTTTTGAAAACCTTTACAAGGAAATGTACAGTATTTAGGGAATAAGGGCATTTGAGATGGAGGCCGTGAAGATCTGTTGACTTAGGTTCCCGCTGTTCTCGTCTTCAGCTTTTTGTAAAGGTTAGAGATTCTTCATCCACCATTTAATCTTTCCTTTCCCTATATAATCCCAGTATTCATTAAGCCTATCCTCAACCATCTAATTTCTGTAAACCAAGCACAAATACAGGATATACTTATAGAGTAATAATATGTAACACGTTCACTAAACATAGTACCATACCAATTAATAACATGCTCATACTGTAACACACAGTGCACAATAATGTCACACTGTTGGTGTTTACTGGAGGGACTTTAGATTTCAGGAGTGAAACAATGCTTTCTGGGACTGATCAATGGCACAGGCACAGTAAAATTTGCATATTTTTGACCTATGCTTATCACATCAAGCCACCACACAACTGTAAACGAAATATTTGTACGACACTGTACTCAAAACTCACCATTTACCAACTCACCATTCATTCTCACCGTAAACATGGTCAACATGTTGTAGGTCAACTTTGCCTACAACACTATGTTATGCGTGTTATCGACAACTACCAACATCGTTACACCAAGTATATTCTCCTAGCGATTAAATGGATCCTAATTGTGAAGATTATTGATATTCTTTGCACTGTCATTAGGAGTGTTGCAACCAATTAACTAAAATGACAAAAACTATTGTCTGTAATGTGATACATATACATATAAAGTTCCCTGCTTTGGTTGTTTCGCCGAACCTCCTTTCATCTGGACCAAAGACAATAGTCTTGTCCTGCAGTGGTTCTACTAGTTCTCACCAGTTGAGATCCATCATGATAACAAACTCCCTCCAGCTAAACCATTTATTTCTCCTGCTGTGGGCCTCACCGGCTTACCACCTGGCCCCAAGAGACTAACACCATCATGCTCACCATTAACCACCTCTGACCTGTAATCAAATGAAAAGCACTACACTGCGTTTTCTGTGTTCTGTGCTCAACTTGCTGACACTATAAATGTGTCCATCAACTGGAAATCCACGATAATCTCTATATCCCTTGAATTTTACTCTATAGCTACGCTCAACTCCCAATTTGTGTGTAACAACAGTGAACTTGTGTGTATATTTAACCCTTGAAATCACTGTTGTATTTCAAAATAGTGGTATGGTCTACTGTGATGCACCTCAGTGGGTTGTACTGATAACATACTACAGTATATATGGAGACTGAAATACAGTAATACCAACATTTCTACTGAGTACAATCATTTATGTGTATTATTTATTTCCTTGAAAAGAATCAAAGTAATAAACCCCTTACGTGTTTATGCACGAGTTGCACAAGAACATAGACTAGGATTAATCTGGGTCTACAAAACCAGCTCTGAGCAACCAGTAAATCAGTCAGATTAGCAAATGCGAGGACCATCTGGTTTTACTGGACCCAGACCCGGCACAGCTGAAGGAATCGCTTAAGCGCAATGAGTCAAGAGAATCCACAGCCACTGGCACGGACAGGGTTTAAAATCTGGGGCGCAGTTTGCCACCACAGTGTGCCACTACAGTGTGCCACCAGAAAGCATTCCTGCCAACTATCCACCTTAAAACCAGTTTGAGGCTCGTTTTCATCCTGCCTCCCATTTGTGATGCCGGCGGCTGTTCATTCAGTTAGCTCTTCTTTTGTTGAACTGCACAAGGTACATGACTCAGTCACAGGACAGTCAATCACCGTTCGTTACCAGTTTGCGGTAAACACGAACAAGGACTTTTTTTGACGGCGCGTTGAGCCTGAACGTACAGCTCGGAAAAAGGGTAGCGGCGCTTGTCAAGTGCTTATTTATGTTTATACGTGGTGTTTCATCTCTGACCTTTTTCCACTATTCTCTCAAGCTCCCTCCTGTTCCCTGTTCTCCATCTCTTCTCATCACGTCCTCCTCTCTCTCTCCCCCTCCACCTCCCGTCTCACACCCTCCCTCTTGCTCTCTAACTAATCAGTATGCTGCAGATAGCGTGATACCGGAGCACCTCAATCAACATTCGCTGAAGGGATCAAAATCCAAAGCATGTTGGGTTCTACATCCAGGGACCCAGTGTCTATAAAACGTGATTTATGTTACGAAAACACGTGTTCGATCCCTCTTTCTGAAGCAACATACACTGCTTGAAAGAATTAAGGGAACACCTAAATCACACATCAGGTCTCGATGAACGGAATATATTCGACTGATTGAATACTGGATTCAAAGTCCTCACCGAAAATCAAAGTAAACCATTGAAAGCCCAGGCTGTTCCATCTTGCGGTTATTTCATGACAGCATCTCTTAATGTGACTCAGTAGTGTGTATGGCCCCCACTCGCCTGTATGAACTATTGACAACCTCAGGACATGCTCCTAATGAGACAGTGGATGGTGTCCTGGGGGATCTTCCAGACCTGGATCAGGGCATCAGTGAGCTCTTGGACAGTCTGTAGTGCTATTTGACGGCGGCAAATACAGATACATAACATCCCAGATGCTTTAAATTTTCTTTAGGTTTGGGGAACTTGAGGGCCAGTCAATGACATCAATGTCTTCGTCATCCAGGAACAGCCTTTACTCTGGCCATGTGAGGCCGGGCGTTGTCCTGCACCAGTAGGAACCCAGCTCTTCTGGTGTAATGGCCAAGTCTACTGGTATCTCCTCCATGCTCTTGATACTGTACTGGGAGACACAGCAAACCTTCCTGCAACAGCACTTATGGTTGTGCCATCCTGGAGGAGCTGGACTGCCTGCACCATCTCATGCTATCAGTAGTGACAAGGACACTAGCAGAAGGCAAAACTAGAGAAGAATCAGTCAGGAAGGATTAGTGGAGAGCAATTGTCTGTGGACACCACCTGCAAAACAATTAATCCTTTGCAGGTTGTCTTGCCTTTCCGGTGCACCTGTTGTCACTTTAATTTGCACCAAAACAGGTGACACTGATTCAGAATAGCTTATGCTTCCCAAGTGGACAGTTATGTTAAATGACTGGGTTTGATGTATTTACTTGTTCAACAATGTTTTACTTGTTATTTTGATCTCTTTCAGACAAATGGGAAAAGAACACTTCCACAATGAGTGAATGTATTAAAAAACATATTCCACAGCGCAACAGAGACACCTATATTGGATTATCTTTCTAAAATAGTTATTTTATAGAATTTTTGCAACCGTATTCAGTGTAGATGTATAGCTGTTCTATTGAGAATCACAAACCTGTTGTAGCCGTCCTGTTAGACCTTAGTTAGAATAGCTTAACCAGATGACTGTTAGAATCACGTGTGTTAGTCAACGGTCCCAAAGAAGGTGTTCTGTTCTGTTCATAAAAGCTGCATCGGCACTCATCACGGTAATTAACAACAGAGCCTTATGGTAGAAGCACATCTGACAGCGATAACAGCATTAACAGTCAATTTGCAAAGACGGTTAACAGAATGGTTGTGGGTAGGCAGGACATGGTGGAGCAGTGCGAGATTGAGGAACCACCTTTAGTTTTTTAATAAGTACAATTACATAATTCCTAGCACGGCCTGGATCTCAGCGGCCAGGCCCTGACTGTGGCCCCCAGGCACTTAGAGTTGCCTGGGGGCCAAATATAGATGATTTCAAAGTGTGATGACAGATTATGACAGCAGTTATGACAATGTTATGACCTGGTGTTATCATGTTATGCTTTGAAGAAGGAGTTACCAGGCAGCTTGGCGTGATATTCTTATCAGGGAGATGGAGAACATCTTGTTCTGTGCCTGAGACACACAAACACAAAACCTCTCTGTCTTACAGCTCCCTTATAACGTATTTCCAGACTTGGACAGCAGAACATATTCCTGGTCAAAACCGTTATTATTATTATTATTATTATACCAACAAAAAGTACCATTTGTTTGGAACCGCAAAGCATGTTCATTCTCTGCACTAATGTCCCACAAATCTGTCTGGGCTGACTCCCTACTACACCCTAATATTATGACAGAGTTATGACAGGATCAGGATCAGGATCAAGATCAGCCCAGCATGTTTGTTCTCCCGATAGAATGTATTAACGATTGTACTAAATCAAGAGATCCAAAAAGGACACATAAAGCATGATGTTCCTTTCCAATTGCCTACGTATTAACATGCATGATAAAACCACGTGCTCATTCCATTAGACGGGAGGCCGTAGGTTAATCCCACTTGCCTTGAGGCACTGTGGTGAGGGTTCCATCTCTCAGTTCATCCCTCTCTCCTTTTCTCTTGTACCCCCCCCCCCCATTTCACCCCATTTCTCCACAACAAGCCCCGCCCCTGAAACTGGGTAGGTACACAGCCATGAATAATAGAACAATACTGTAATTATAAGGCAAAGCCAAAACTCCTAATTAAGGAGCAGAGCAATAGACACAATTGTAGGGTGCCAGATACGGTGATGTCATGTATGGGAACAATTTGCCTCAAACACAGATTGTCTCACAGAACTGTTAAGGGCACATGCACACACACGCAGGCAAACAACGCAGTCCATTGCATAGATTTACACCCGTTCACGAAGCATTCACATTCATATGCACACAAAGAGAGTGGATTTCCATTCATTGCACGTCACCGTTGTAGAACATGAACACCACTGTCGTAACCACCATTACCAGCTGCAGTAACTCAAAACATAGGCAGACGTTTCGTCGGACTCTCTTTGTGATTAAGACCTTCATGTTGGGGAATTAGTTGAGTCGCCAGTAGCCAGCCCGGAGATACACTTCACCACAATGGCCGAAACGACAGCACTGTCAGAAAACACACTGTCGGTGTGATCACGCAGGTGTCCACGGGTTGCGGACACTTAATCATTAACACTACAAAAGGCTTAGTCGTCGATAGTCACTACAGCAGAGAAAGGCTAAAGACGAAGATTGATAGAGGTGTCTTTAAAGCCATCCTCTCTTGATAAGATAGTTAAACCATGGTGTACACTCCTCACCCGCCAGGATCAGAAGGGAACCGGGTTAACACATTGAACCTGGAGACAGTAGCCCCTTTTTGAATTGGAATAGTTAGAAGTTTGTTTTTATTGATGTATCCTGCATTTAGGAAGGGATCAAAACCCATCAGAGTAGGTGTGCGTATATAACAACTTCACCGGATTTCAGATTTAGCATACAGAGTGTTTAGACCAAGCTGACAAAAACTGAGATATTGTTCCATATATATTATTGTTCATCATCTTACCGAGGTGTTTATCTGTGTTAGAGGCATTGCATAAGTGGATGGGGAATTCAGGAGGATGTGGGAGGTAGGGTGATTGAGGCGTGAGGGGGAAATGGGAGACAGGCCAGTTACAGCAGTCTAGCTGCCCAACATTTGCATACAGTAGCTACAGAGAGAAGGTAAGTTTGCTTAAAATCAAAAGACTAAAAAACCTTTGATCTTACAAACGACATTTCAACTCATGTAAAATGGCAAGTTAACTATTCGTGCCTAAAACAGTGGGAAAAGGGTTTATGAGTGGTTCTACAAATAAAGTAAAATGATTGTTTACATAATCAACAACAGGAAACAGGCCACTTAAATGTTGTTGGCACTGTACAGGCACAGATGTCAATATGGTTTATTAGTTTCTGCTGCCAATGAGCTCCTGTAGAGGTTATAGTTTTAGGAATTATAACACTTGGCATGGAAACATATTTCAACACGTTGTTTCATGTGAATTGGGAAGGTTATAGGTGTCAGTCAGGAATGCATGTCTGCCATGTCTGGATACTGAACCGAAAGAGGTGACAAAGAGAGAGAGAGTTGAAATGGAGAAAAGGAAAAGATGGAGAATGATGTCCTTAATGGAAATAGAGGGGGAAACAAGTAAATGATGTTCTGTGTGGAAATAGAGGTGGTATGACACCTCTGGGAGCTCATTAGAGAGACGGGCATGTTTTTCTACGCTTCTTCCCTCTATTGGTTGGGCTTATTAGAATCATTTCGGTTTATGCAGGTTTCTACAAGTGTCAGGCTGCTGTTCTCACACTGAGTCGAGGGTAGCAAAGATTACACACAGACATGCACTCACAGTCTCCCAGACATGCCCCTTTGGTTCCACGAGGGAGTCATAACATTCAATAATCAAATACTTGTACTAGAAATTGCACCAGGCATCCAGCTATCCATTCTAAACGTCCATTTTTCTCCAGTGCTGCTTGCAGCCTGATTTATATCTCTCCAAGCACATGAAACAAACACTTGTTCAACGCACTGAGCCAGATGACCGGCTATCAAATCTGCCGTGATCCTGCTGCTGTAGAATCGATGACTGCCAGCCCCTCTTAGCTTTCCTCAAGTTTGCTGATGTTTGGGCATGTTTTGGAGCTATAAAGCTTTGTATATTTTATTATATTTAAATGAAATATAGCAATGAAATATATTAACAAATTATTTGGGACGTACTCTGTTTCAAACTTTCCCCAAAACCCTTTGAAATTAAGAACGCATTTGCTTTTGGATGGTGGAAATAGTCAAATAATATCATCTTTGACTAAAATGTGTAAAACATGTATTTTTCAGTGGCACTTTATGAGACACTAACTGACTAAATAAATGTAGAATAAAGCATGAATAATTCAAAGGATTTTTTGGTTGAATAACAAAAATACTTCTGTTAATAAAGTCTTGAATGACATTGGTAGACAGGATCTTTACAGAAAGAGGGAGAGTAGGATAAGCTTGCTGTTTTTTTTCTTTTTTATAAAATGTAAGCTAATCCTGTGCATTAGGGCACACGACTTGACTACAGACACGGTTCCAAGGGTCTCATAAAAAATAACATGGTTATTGGTTAGGGGGGAATCACTAGCAGATGAGTGAAGGTACCTATAATTACATTATTACTACGTTATTCTACAGACACTCAACAGACACTGTCTGAACCCATCATTTCCAAAACAATTAAGCTCATAATAGGCCCTTGCTTGTAGTCAGGAGTTGTTATGTATTTTAGTCATGTCTGTATTGTCATTTATAAGTCTTATTAGCTTAGCGCAATGAATTTGTCATGATTGAAGGTCTAGTGGGCTGTTAAACCACATACAATGAGGAGCTGCGGGACGTCTCTGTCTCTTCCTTGTTGTCAGCCTTTTGCTAATTTGTCTTTTTATGATGAAGATAAAACTGTTTTAGGAAGTCAGGGTATGTGGGGGAGGGGGGCAATTAGATGTTAAACCACCCTGGGCCACATTTTTAAGGTTCATTTCAGGGCTCTTGCGCAGTATTACACAGTATTACACTCAGCCTTCAGCACAATGCACAAATATATCAATCGTTATCATTATATTGCTTGTATACTGTACACCCAAATGCAATATGCAAAGCAAGTTGGACTTTTCCCAAGTCATTGGCACTTTCAAGAACACATTTTAAAAAACGAATTCATTATTAACTGTCTTCTGTCAGCTCTGTGGCAAACAAAGTAATATATTGGAAATAGGCTAATTTTATTTCAGTAGTTGAATCAAGCCTGTCATCAGGCCAACCTCTGTAGGATAAGGCCATTCAGACATTAATTCCGCAGATTTATGATTAATTATCTTGAGCCTGCTGGTAGGAAAGTGTGAGAGTCGAGAGAGATAACTTTTATCAACAGAGAGTTGTCAGCACCTAGTCAGATTATTTAGAGAGGGGTAAAAAATCTAGTCTGGGGTCTTATCTGATAAACGCAGTGAAATTCGATTTATAACTAATTCCCACAACACCTTTGATTGTTATAATCCTCTTACATGACTACGTCACAAGAGTGGGGAGGACGGGCTCATTTTAATGTCTGGAATGGAACAAGCGTAATATTAATATTGATTCATTTCATCAATCCCTCCAAAAGTTCCATCCTTGATTATTACAGCTGCAATCAAGATCCAGTAGAACGGTATACTCCAATTAAAATAAATATTTTCAAATAAGCCTAATGGTTTGTGATGTTAATGTATAAATGGGAGTTTTCCTGTTTCGTCCAATAGAATCAGAGCAAGGCAACTTACTCAAGAATCCTGAGTAAAACGATATAAAACAAGCCAACTAAGCTAAAGCTTACTAGTCATTAACTTAAACGGAACATAATGGAGGATACTTCAAGAAAATTGTCTTGAGAGTGTAGCAATTATTCAGGTCTCGAGCAAGGTAACTAATTTGCAAATGTTGTTTAAAAAATACACTCAAGTCACTTGCTTATAAGCTATTCATGTTATCTGCTTGCCGGTATGACAAATCTGACAGCAGATGTGGCCAAAGACCCCTATTTTGAAGTAATCGGTCCAAAGCACCAAGTCCAAACCAAGGGCTAATGCTGCAGACAATCTCCAGACGTGCTAGGCCTGCCTCCGTTTGTTTGTTTACCTGTTGTTTTGGAGCACAAACACCTGTTTGTCATGATCGCCCATTGTGTCCCTATTCACTGGCCCTATGCCAGTTCCGCCTTCCCTGATATATCTTGTCAGTCATTATTTGGCTTTTGTTCCAGTTCAATGTTGTTTCTGTTTTTGTGTCTTAGTTTGCGTTATATTATGTCTTAGTTCTTTTTTTTAACTGTTCTCGCTTGTGTCCTGGCTCCGGCTTTCAACATGACCCTGTGGTAAGGGACAATGTTTTTAGTGACCTTCGAAGACCTAAAAGTGGAAAGGCACCATGTCAAAAGAAATACACATGGGAACATGCATGAATTTTGCCCTGTGCAGAGTTTTATATTATATAATATGTTGCTCCTGCTCAGAGGCATTAGCGCATGTGCTTATGTAACCCTTGCAATTACTGTAAAACCATGCTCTGCTATGTGCAGCTAATAACCTTAACATCATATGTTGTACTGTTGTCCTATAATACCACAATTATGAAACATAGAAATTGTTTCTTCTTTTAGCATTACAATTATATCTATAAACACATTTGTCATTATGAATTATTAATAAACAATCCAAACAAAACATCCTAAGCAGGCATGCAATTATGGCCCCGCTCTTTGTGAAATATCAAGATTGAGCGGCTTGGGTTGGTACAGTGGTTGAGGCTGCTTCCTCCACTGCATATGTAACATGAACAAAGCAACAGATTTTGCAAATTTCTTTGGAAGAATGGGGTCAGATCAAGGCATTCCAGCTTCAGATACCATGATCTTGTTGCCATTATTCCAGTAGTATGCAGTCTTTGTGAACAAAAATGGAATGCACAACACCTAAAGAAAAAAGAAAGAAGACCTTGAAAGAAAATGGATTATGCATGAAAAGGCACCCATTTTTCCACAAATTGTACAATTAAATGCCAGATTAGTTTCTTCACTCCCCTGCCAACCGTCAGCTAGAAACAGAAAAAATATTTTCCAAATGCGTCTTCCTCACGCATATTAAGATTGACTTTGAACAGAGACGTAAAGTGATGGTTCAGCAAATTCATCAGAATGACAGTTGCTCTGCAAGATCTGCTATAGGTTTTTATCTCCCGCAATACAACGTTGCAATACGTTGTCATCTATTTCTATTCTCAAACAGGGTTTTTTTCTACTGATCTTCTCACCCCCTCTCACAGTTGTTGGTCTGAGGGTGGGATTTCACAAATACAGGAAGTAAGAATATATTACTGCAACATTGCTTCTCACACAAGAAAAAGGCTGTTCTCAGCACTGTCTGTATACCGTAATAGTGCCTTTATGAAGAGTAGCTCTTTAACACTTAAAATTTACAGAAATTATATCTTAAGTGTTTTAAATGCTTCTATTGCTGTTGCTAGCTCTATTTCAGATAGCTGGGCTAATTAGCTATACCACTGTAAAGGTTATTGTGAATGCAATTACTCATCTGTAGATAGCTAGATTATAATTATACACTTTAATTTATGATAGATTAGCTGTCTTGCAAATTAGCTATATAATAAAGATATACTTGTTGATTGTTTAAGAGCTTGTTTCTAAATGCATTTTCTAGGAAATTATGTTCAAGGGGAGATATGAACCACAATCTTTAGTTTTCTTAACTTGCATGTGCTTTTGGCTACAATCAAAGATTTAAAAGTATGAAATAGTCTCCATTCCTAGAGGTCAGGTTTGATGGAAGTATTGATAATAAGATGGTTGATGACGTGTTTGACAATTGTTTGGGGTCTACAATAAAGTGATGCATTTCTCTGCATACAGTTATGTTTTCTATAAATCAGCCAAAGTTCAAGTCACAGTCATTTTATAGAGAGGATGACTAAACTGAATTTACAAAGTAAAAATAGGTAACCTACTCATTAATGCTAGCACGTGGAGCTGCCTAACAAATATTTAGCCTTCTAATGTCCCGCACATTAAACAATTACACAGTTAATTCAATACTTCATTTTTTTTGTAAATCAGAAACTAAGGAAAGATTGGTTGCGGATCCATGCATAGTATGGGATGTAATCAAGGTTACATTGAAGCAACACAAAATAATGAAATATTTTACCAATGATTAGCAGTCTAATGTTTAACGTGCACTTTCACTAACACTGAGTGGGAGGGCACACTGCCATGTGAAGTAAGGTAGGCTTTGTAACATTAATAAGATTCATTTAAATACATTTTGCCTGTTATAGCCAAGGCATGTACATAACATCAAATATGTAGTTGAGATTGTAGTCATGTTATTTGTTTACTTGACCAATGAAAATTCCAATGTCATTTAATCGATCATGCGAGTATTTCTTTAAAACTTTACACCTTACTTTACTTATACCCGATTTGTATTTGTTAAGTTTTGTCATATAGAAAAAATATAACTACAATCCGTAATTTATTTGAGGCCCTTTTAAATGTCATATATTTTCTTCGGATCCTCATAACACATTATTAATAACAACATGTTTATGGTTCTCATGACCGGGCTGACAAAGATGTCCCGTCCCTTATTTTACCGTTGGGAATGGCAAGTGGAAATTATTTTCCTTTATAAAATTAAGCACTGTAACTTGTCACCTGGAGAGCAACTGGAGAACCATGCATCTAGATGAGATTCCACAACAGGTAGCCAATTCAGTCATGAAAACAGTCAACGAGGTGAGAGGGGAGAAAACGAGGAGTGTTGCAAAGCACAGTGAAAGCAACAGGCCATTTTCTTGAAAGTACCAGTTGGAGAGTAATTATTTTGCCGTGTGGGATGAATTGAATTTTGTGTCAGTATTGCTACAAATACTGTACACACGTGTTTTCTGTGACTTAAAAGCAATCCCAGTTCTAAACCCATTCCCATTTGTTCTCTAAACCTGACCCATATGCCTCAGTAGAGATGACCGGTGGACAGGGGCAGAGATGACCGGGTGGACAGGGGCAGAGATGACCGGTGGACAGGGGCAGAGATGACCGGTGGACAGGGGCAGAGATGACCGGGTGGACAGGGGCAGAGATGACCGGTGGACAGGGGCAGAGATGACCGGGTGGACAGGGGCAGAGATGACCGGGTGGACAGGGGCAGAGATGACCGGGTGGACAGGGGCAGAGATGACCTGGTGGAGGTGGAGTTGTAACAGAAAGAATCAACATGATGCCAGAGAATTACCCTTAAAGGACTATTTATCCCCCCAGACTAGTTAGAATGGATATTAACTGTTGTTTTAACATAAAGAATGTACTTATGAATTCATTAAGTAAACATAGTATTATAGAAGTGATATTTGAATAATCAATCAGATGTCATATACTCATTGGCAACGAATGTATTAAAATGCATGTATTAATAAATAATGTTAATCAGTATCTATTCATATAATCAAATATGGTGGTAGTGCAAGTACACTAGAAAACAAAGAACACTAAAAGGCAAGGTCATCATTCCCTAGAAATTATTTTCTGGGACAGCAGCCAATTGCCATCTTATCACCCTGCCTTAAACTATTCTCAGGCCTTTGGGATCTCTCCAGGTGGCTCATGATTTGAAGAATAGGTTCACTCATTCCCTGAAATCATCATAGAGGGATGATCTAAATAACACAAGATAAGACATGGTATAAATATTTGTGTTTGAGAATTGTACTTTGGTTGTCCCTGCAGAAACTGCCCGGCTTTTTGATAATGTTCATTAAAGTCTATTTGGTTCCAAAACATCTGAAGTTCTTGCATCCTTTTAAGTTGGAAACAGAAGTATTTTCCACAACAAGGTTCACTACAATATGTTGTTTGCTGGCAGAAAGAGCAACAATTCATGGGACGTCATATGTTTAAAGACTTCTGCTTGTTCTTTTTTGGGATAAGTATATTTTTGGTCTGCCCGAGAGAAACACTGTATTCTATTTGAGACCTGTTACACAGGGGAATATGTCCCGTTTAGTTTCTACATAAACATAAAAAGCACAACAGAGAAGAAAGCGTGTCACACAACGAGAGGATCAGTCCCCTCACGAAATATCCTTTCAATGTCTAATATATTCTCTTAAACATTGTATGTTAATCTACCACTGAGCAACAGTTGAATCCTCAAAGCTTTTAATCTGAAAGAGCTTGGAAGTCTTGAAGGAATATTTCTCCTTGCCTAGCTAGCCCTAGCTATGTTATGAACCATTCCCTGGTTGACTGGGCAAATCCCCATCATTCTCCCACGGCTTTTCATTAAACTGACAGTTCCCTCTACTCCTCATGTCTGTATGTGGTTCTGTCTGTCTGGCTCTCTCCTCCTTGTCTCCTCAACCACAGCTCTAAATCCCACACATGCTGATTGAGTTCCCCTCTACAAGACCATGTCGACTGTTAGCTAATTGCTAATAGCTTTTCGGAGAATGCCGTTTTTAATGGCTGTTTGCCTGACCTACCGAGCTTCTCTGAAAAGCATTAGGCAGGCGGAGGCTGTTAATGTCGTCAATCTTTTCTCATCCCATCAGACTTGTGTTCAAATAGGATTGGTTTTCTTTCAAATACTTTAGCTGTGCTTTATTGAGCATGCCAAATGTATAAGCCCAATCTTAACGCATCAATACGATCAACGTTTCAGAAATATTTGTAACACTTTTAGACCCCTAGTCTGCTTCATGTCATTTAACCAATGATGTATATCCTGGGAGATTACAATGGCTCTGTAAACCTCTGGTCATTATTTAAGAAAAGTGCTGAGGTCTGCTAGACAGGTTGGCAGTAAAACAAGAGGTTTGCCTTTTTGTCTGGTCCTTCTTTACATGTTGAGGAGAGAGCTTGATGCCAACCGGTTAAGATTTCTCCCACTCACTTTCACCATCGTCTGCCTGTCTTTCCTTTGCCTTCATGTACTTTCTCTCATCATCTTGTGATACTGGCTATAGAATCATCTGGCTATAGAAACAACTGGCTATAGAATCATCTGGCTATAGAAACAACTGGCTATAGAAACAACTGGCTATAGAATCATCTGGCTATAGAATCATCTGGCTATAGAAACAACTGGCTATAGAAACAACTGGCTATAGAAACAACTGACTGTAGAATAATCGGGCTATAGAAACAGCTGGCTATAGAAACAACTGGATATAGAAATAACTGGCGATAGAAACAACTGACTATAGAATCATCTGGCTATAGAAACATCTGGTTATAGAAACAACTGGCTATAGAAACAACTGGCTATAGAAACAACTGACTATAAAATAATCTGGCTATAGAAACAACTGGCTATAGAAACAACTGGATATAGAAATAACTGGCGATAGAAACAACTGACTATAGAATCATCTGGCTATAGAAACATCAGGTTATAGAAACAACTGGCTATAGAAACAACTGGCTATAGAAACAACTGGCTATAGAAACAACTGGCTATAGAAACATCTGTCTACAGAAACAACTGGCTACTGAAACAACTTTTTAAAAAAATTCAAAATTACATCTCTTCAATTACCTCAAAAGACCCGGGATCTTTTGGGGAGAGTAAATAGCAGTTGTGCACATTTCTATTTGTAAAACAGTGTTCACTCACCTGTCATTTACTTAAGTATTGTTTACCTATTCTTTTTGCATTTCCAGCATTGTTCAACAGTAAGATGGTTAATATTGAACATTTACAGTAGATTGCAAGACGTGCATTCATTAAACACATTATCCCACAGCAAGACCAATGCAACACAAAAAAACCTAGCCTTCACTATTAATAAACCTGTATGAAAATCATTTAAGTGATACAGCTTAAAAGTGTAAATTTTGTTTTGTGTCAGTGATTGTCTGTTTTAGCATGTTTTTAGCACATCCCAGTAAAAGGGAACTTACAAACTATACACCTAATTTCACCTTGGAAACTTAGTACATAGATGTCTTTTCAATGTAGAATCAACATCAAAATGTTCAAAAATTTGCAATTCCAGCTTAATATTTACAAACATTATCATCTATTGCATTTATGCTTTGCATTGTACATATTGCTTAGAAGCACAACATTACAAAAATAAGCTTGCAAGCTAGGAACTAAATGTACAAGCTTGCAAAAAGTGATTATAGATTTCTAGGTCAGACTTGCGGCCATAGCCTTCGATGTATGTGACAAAGCCTTCAGTTTATGTGACAAAGCCTTCAGTGTATGTGACATAGCCTTCAATGTATGTGACATAGCCTTCCGTGTATGTGACAAAGCCTTCAGTGTATGTGACATAGCCTTCAATGTATGTGACATAGCCTTCCGTGTATGTGACAAAGCCTTCAGTGTATGTGACAAACACTTCAGTCTATGTGACATAGCCTGCAGTGTATGTGACATAGCCTTCAGTGTATGTGACATAGTCTTCTGTGTAATTCTCCATAATAATGTAGAACAATACATTTACGGCTCTGTCTTATCCCAGCGCAACAAGCTTCCCTTGTACTGTGGGCATCTGCGTCGAGCTATTCTGATTCCTTCCACACCACTCTAACCTGGCGGTCACGTGGGTCCAAGCGAGCGAGGATGAGGTCACTCAAATGACAGCCACAATAATCCCAGCAGGGTCTAAGCCACCCATGGGAGATGGCGATGCGCGATGAGATCAGGAAAATCCTGCTGACGATGCCGCTCAAGTCTGGCCAATTTGAATAGCCTACGCAATGTAATAGTCGACATCAAACTTTTACAAAGACTGCACTATGTATAATGAAGTGCATGCAACAGGACCATATTAACATGTGTGAAAAGGTTTTATTACACCCAGGCCATTCTTGCTTCTCCCTGGTAGTTTACTCACCCCCCCCCCATCTTTTTTTCCATTACCTGTTGTGCCATTCCACACTCAGCTAACTGTCCATTATACACACCTCCATGTGCACCACCCACTCTGATCCACACATGACCCCCTGTGATTGAGGTTCAGACCTAAACTTGCCAAACCTCCTTTTGTCTGTCTGACATCACTCAGTTATACCTGAATGTCAATAAAAAAGATCAGCTTTGTCCATAGACATATATATATATATATTTCTGTAGAGACTTGCCCTGAAGGCCCACAGCATAAAATGAGGCTAAACTCCTTCACTATCATTCTGTGAGTCTGAAGGTAAATGTAACCCCAGACCTAAAGGCACTAACGCTCAACTCTGTCAGCTGGCAATAAAAATGACTGCATATCGACCTCTGCTTTTGTAGCATCTAACTGAAATGCATGGCCGATTTCCCTGCCCATATCTCTGATCTTTTTTTCATTACAGGCAATTGCTTTTTGATGAGGAGAAGCAATTCTATCATTTGGAGGAGCCTTCCCATGTGAAATATCTGATGAAAGTTAGAGAAGAGAGGAAGGAAGCAATAAACAAATAATTTAATGCAATCGGGGTAGGAACGACCAATGTTACATTTTATTGACATCCACAAATATTGGATGGAAGTGTAGATGAGTCAATCAACACCGCAATGATGTGATGTCATTGAAAAAGTGGCCTACTAATGACACATTTTGTTTAAATAGAAAATGGTAAATGATGATGTACAGTAGTTTAGTAGAAATATGTTTGTTTAATGTGTTTGACATTTGACATCCTCATGCATTTAGATAGAACACTTCATGTCTAATCAATTATCATTGTATGCTTAATGATTATGTGATGGGGCTTTGCCCCTTGAGATGCATAATCTGATCATGTGAGCATTGTGAAAAATGTAGCAAATATATTTACATACACAGCCTTGATTGGGGTTTACATCCAAAATAGCAACCTACAGTTTGCAACTACCTTCATCAGGAAATCAAGCCTGTAAAAGTAGCTATGCTATTTGACTGGAAGGAGATGGTAATTGTGTGGCAGCTGTATACATTTATTTGTTAAAGCCGGGGAGTATATAAAGTGTTTATTTGCTTGTCAAAACAAAATATAGCGTAAATAAATTTGAATGAATAGAATACAAATTCACAATGAATTGTGTTGTACATAGAGTCATTTATATCTTATATGATTCCAAAAAAATATATTATAAAGAAATGTGTAAACAAAAAATGAAGATAGAAATTGCAATGGATGACTCAAACTGCTGTTGGCATCTGATGAACAGTACTTAAACGTCTCTTCCTACAGGGACAGAAAGAAATCCAGTGAAGTGCTTTTTCAGCACCAAAAGGTTGGAACCAAAGTAAACAGGCAATTATATAAAAAATGCGCTTTGACTGATGGGCAAAACCGTTATATGTCAGCAACAATAATTATCACAAATATAGTGACTAAGATCTAGAAGGAGCGGAGGTCTGCATATTGAACCATCACAGTATTAGATCGGCCACATCAGAGACACAACGTCAATGTGTTTCATGCTGTGTGGGATCACTTGGACAGGGAAAGAACAGAGTAGTTTTGATGAACCTGAAACAAACTTCGAATATGACACAGGACTAATTCAAAGAAGAAAACAAGGAGATCATATTTTGGAGTGCACAGGGCTTACTGTCATGAAATCACAGACAGCATCTTCTGTCACGTGAGTTTGGTACGTTGATTTTTCAAAACAGACTGCGGACAATGAGATGAGTTGAGTCACAATGGCCATACGGGGGAATGCAGTGGGTCTAAATAGCCTTAACCTGTTTTCCGTCCCTGTTGAAATACTGGGTAGAGTGTTAGTCAGGCGGTAGTAAGGAAGCAGGCGGCACCTGAACACACTTTTATTTGCCCTAACGCAGACATAATGTCATCACAGCCGACTGTCTAGTCCAAAGGTTGTTTCTTTGTAACGTTAGACCAATCTGTGATACATCGCGCACTACAATGCCAGTTTGTTTTCTTTTTGGTTCCTCACTTTTGTAGTACATCTTTAGGACATACTAATAGGGGATGAGTGATTTGTTGTATATAAGGTCTGCAGAACCGATCTAAGCTTTGAAATGTTAGGCTACATCAATAGTGCCATCTTGAGGTTTTGGTTCTTGCTCTGCTGTAGATTTTGATTGTTGAGAACCACAGTACATAACAACCATCCGCATACTTCAGATTTGATTCTGGTGATGTTTACTTCCCAGGGTTTGGTTCCATCAAGTCTTGTTCTGCCCCTGCAGATGGAGATGTGTGCATGGACTGCAACACTCCAGATGTTGTCCTACCAGGAGTGAAAGGGAAGCTGAGTGAGAGGTTTTACCAACCATACATTTTCCCAAATAACCAATAGGGGTCACTGATGTCCCATTATGGAATCACTGCCGGAAAAGCAAGTGGGTGATGGAACAGTCATGCAAATGTGAGATTCATTTCCAGCTTTTTGTTTGGTACTTTTTTTTTAGATATAAGAATACTAGCCAATGGTATATTTGTTTGAATCAACACTAAACATGTTCATGCTCTACTGCATGGTTTATGGGTTATTTATTGTAAGCAACAGGGCTCTCACGGGAGGGGTATTATAGTTTTACATGTTGCAATCCTCCCAGACAGACATACGGTTTCCCTAATATTCAAGTTTTTCTTTTTCAGGAATATTCACAGACCTCATATCATCGTTCGTGTGCTACTCTTTCTAGCCTTTGAATAGAATAAATAACCCCAACTAGATGCTGGACTGGCATGTATTCTGTAAGCATGCAAGCGATTTTCTCAGATTGTTGCCCTGTAGCCGTCTGGACTTGCAGGAAGGCTGGTTGTCCGTCTGTTGTTTCCTCAACTGGCAGACAAAACAGTTCTTTTGAGTTGACAGTTGACATGGGATGGAATGACAGGGCTGGACCGGGGTTCAACTAAAGGTCACAGTCTATCAACATGTCCGGTCTAGACCTGTTCTGACCATAGTTGACCTCCTCTGGAGGTGAACACTTAGAACGAAAGAAAGTCCAAAATCTGATTTGATCTAAATATTTGTTAAGAATGTGGTGCCAGCATTATGAAAATATGAAAGGAGTAAAGCATAAAATGTTGAAAGGAATTTTGGTTGTGGTATGCTGAACCTAATGGAGAGAGTTTTATTTTGCTGCAGGACAATTAAACACTTGTTGAATGCCAAATATAAAGGTAAACTGATTCCCAAGACATTTCAGTCCATTCTCAGCCAAGACTGACATGTGTGGGTGTGTGTGTGTGTGTGTAAAACCTAATGACATTAAATTATTTTCCAGATAAATATAATTTATTGTATTGTATAATGCTGTATCTTTTATTGTAAAGAGGAAAAAAAATCCATATTATTAAGTGAATATATGAATAAATAAGTGCACATTTGTATTTGAACTGTGTGTGTGCATCACTTTTCAAACAGGAGGGTGGGACTATTAGTGGTGTTGAGCTGTTCTGATTGGACTGTAGTATTGCACACTGAGAACTCCTGATTAGACACTTGACATTCAACTAATAACGCAGTTCAGATGTGATATGTCAATCAAGTAGTGAGAGACATGGCTGTCCTCAATGTCGCTAACAAACACTAAAAGTCCCAACCTTAGCTCGCATTCTCAAAGTGATGCACACACACAATTCAAAGACAAATGTGTTTTTCTTCATAATGAATAATGTATTAAATGATATGGCCCATTTTGTCATCTATAGAATGAAGGTCATTTGCGTTTTATACTTTTAACATGTTCACCAACCACCCCATGTGCTGGTGTTTGGTAAGAGCTCGGACTTGTCAAAAATGACACCAAATAGCTGTGCTGGATTCAGACTAAACATGATTTGAGAGTCCAACATGACAGACGCCACTGTTGTTTACAGTCCGTCACACAATTCCCTGTGTTCTGTTTCTGATTGTTCTAATAGTTTGACCCTGAACCCATTTTGTTTTATCAACGTTATACAGATATCCAGAACAAAGAAAATGTGGGTTGGCCTGCGTGTATTGAGTGATCCTTAAACAGATCCTTGAGGAACACCAAAGCATACCTTTGAATTGACAGACCACAACTACAAAATGACATATTCCTGATGAATGGAATCTAAAATCAGGCAAGAACCATTTTTCACAAATGAAAATGGGTTTCCAATTTCTCAGAAAAGGGAGTGATCGATAGTGTTGAAGGCAGCGCTAAGGTCAGGAAGTTTGTAGCCCGACAAAGAGCCTTGGTCTGATGCAATTAAAAGGTAAAACCTTACAATCCCTTTTTTAATGTCTAAAAGGGCCTGTGTCTTCTGGGTGGTTTAATTAACCTATAAATATATAAAATAATGCAGCCTAAACATGCAAGCAGCTTTACAGTATGTTCCTCAGGGGGTCTCTTTTACAAGTCCCCAAGACCCCCTCCCCCAAGACCCCCCCTCCCCACACACACCCACACATTAACACACAGCGCACATGCAAACATCAACACACAGCGCACATGCCCTTTTTCAGCTCACTAACAAATGGCTCTAAGAAACAACTCAGAATCCGAATAAGAAAACCTTACATAATGTGAAGTGGCTAGTTACATATCATGTGAATTACCTCTGATTTATGCTTTCACATACTACCAGGATCAGACAAATTTCTTTCAGCATTCAATCCAACCTGTTCTTTTAAAAAAAATACATATAATTCTGGAAAGTCTAAGCTTCTGACCTGTCGCCTGGGGTTGGAGCATTTCGCACACAGAACAAATCGACTCACATATTAAGGCTCATAGACAGCCTTGCAGTCTGAAATCAGTCTTGCACCACATGTGGCCACAATGCCTGACCCGCTTCTATTCAAGACCAGTTTCCCATCACATCCTCAGAGCCAGACAACTCCTGGGCCGGCTGGCACCATTCAGACCTCAGCTCTCTACGCGAGGCTCTTCCTGCCACATCCCACCTCCCTGATTCCAGGAAGCAAAAACCTGATTTACAGTGGGGCAAGAAAGTATTTAGTCAGCCACCAATTGTGCAAGTTCTCCCATTGAAAAAGATGAGAGAGGCCTGTAATTTTCATACTCATAATTTCCAATGCTTATTTTCCACCATAATTTGCAATTAAATTCATAAAGAATCCTCCAATGTGATTTTCTGGATTTTGTTTCTCATTTTGTCTGTCATAGTTGAACTGTACCTGTGATGAATTATGATGAATCATAGGCCTCTCTCATCTTTTTCAGTGGGAGAACTTGCACAATTGGTGGCTGACTAAATACTTTTTTGCCCCACTATTTATGTTCTCAGTCATCCACTTCTGTGCAAGTATTGCGTATCTTTTACAGGAGTTTCATTGGGCCAACATTTTTATTAGCACTGTTTCATTGTCAATAACATTAATGAGGTGATTCAGATTCATTTATTTTCTATTGTGCATTTTATCACATGTGCTTTTAAGAAAAATTTAAAAATAACTATGGCACTCCAACCAAGAGTCATTAATTGTGTTCATATAGTACACTATATATTTACATACATTATATATATTGTATATATATATATATATATATATATTACAATCTCATTATGAAAACAGCCTAATCAGGGGTAGGGGTTTGTCAACAGAGGATATTTGGTGGATGACCTTACTACAATGATGCTATATAAGCATTTTGAGGGGTTGTTACCATATGGGCTCCATCTTTTGGTATGAGGCTTCTTTTCTGACAACCTTTCTGATGGGAGAATTTTAGGGCTGAATCACAACTTATATCAACTTATATTGGTTGATGTATTGGCCATAATTAATACTTAGGTCAACCATGGCTATGAGAGATATGTTTTCAACATAGTAGGTGTACTACTTTGATCTGTTGGTCTGTAACAAATGTTGTGTGTCTATTATGCATTGAGGCATTGATGTATCTTCCATGACCTGTATAAGGCAATAGGAAATGCTAATGTAGCAAAACATTATCATGTCCCACGTTTTTAAATTTGTACATATCCTTTAACACACATTTCTGTGTTTTCACATCTTACACAGAAGGTATAGGGGAATTATATGGCATAGGTTTATAGCTATTCGTAAATCGTGCAAACATTAGAAAGACACCCATAGTTTTATTCGGTTGGAGTTTGGTTTGATCCACTTAGGCAGTGAACACACTGATGGCAAGATGAAATGACCGCAAGTTGTGATCCTTGCGGGGGGTGTTTTTATTTGAGGACAAACTTCTCTACTGTAGGCTCTCCAGTCAAATAATGCACAGGCTTCACAAGGAATCAATACCTGCTGAGCATAGTCTACCAATGGAAGAACAGATGACAATAGGCTAAAGTTTCCCAAGGCAATAAACACGCAAAGGTGCAATTTTTTGCAAAGCAATGCTTTCTAAAGAGATTCTTTTCTAGCACATTATGTACAGCACAGATTGTCCAATTTAATGTTAATGGAAGTGTGTGTTTCCTTTTCCACAGAGGGTTATGAAATGTATTATCTTGTAAGTGTGTATCTTTATGACAGCTTATGCACTGACTACCGTTTTACTATATAATAATACAACCCTGAGGTTAGGACTTTGCGTAAAATGCTAATAAAAACAGAATGCAACGATGTGCAAATCATTATCCCTTAATGCAATTAAAAATAGTACAATGATGACATATCAAATGTTGATACTGAGACAATGCTAATTTTTTCATAGAAGTTGGGACAGGGGCATGTCTACCAATGTGTTGCATCACCTCCGAATCAGAAGAATCAGATTCAGCTTTATTACCAAGTAGGTTTACCCATACAAGGAATTTGCCATGGTCCTATGGTGCATGTCATAGTTCTTTTGGGAACTGAGGAGACCAATTGCTGTAGTTTTAAAAAGTGAAATGTTTACCCGTTCAGCGGCTCGACAGTTAGGGGTCTCCTTTGTCGTATTTTTTGTTTCATAATGCACCAAATGTTTTCAATGGGTGACAGGTCTGAGCTGCATGCAGGCAACCTTTCCACCCAGACTCTATTACTACACAGCCATGCTTATGTAGTATGGACAGAATGTGGTTTGGCATCGTCTTGCTGAAATGAAGACAACGTCTGGATGGCAGCATATGGATTTCAGCATTAATGTTGCATTCACAGATGTGCATGTCAGCCATGCCATGTGTATTCACGCACCCCCACAAAGATCACAGTCATCATATATTGGTTTTTCTCCTTTTACAGAAAATGTATCCTTGGATTCTCTGAATCTTTTAATTATATTATGTACTGTAGATTATGAGATCAGTAAACTCTTGGTATTTTTAAATTAGAAAAAATTATTTACTTCTGAATGGTCTCATCTTTACTTCTGAAATCCTCAAATAAATGCCCTTTTTAATAGTTGTAAGATGTTCCACCATTCCACAACTTTTCCAGTCTTGTTGCCCCTTTTTGTTGTCCCAGCAAATGTTCTCAAACCTTTTGCTAGTATCCAATTCAGAGTGGGCACGTAATAACAATAGCATTTCTCAGTTTCAATGTTTGATATGTTGTCTTTGCACTATGTTCTATTGCATTTGGGGTTTAAATGATTTAAATGATTAATTAAAACATTGTGTTAAGGATGCTCTTTTCTGTTTTTGTTTTGCTTATGCAGTCAATACCTTGAATTCAATTTCCAATAAATGACAAGTGAAATGATTTGTTAGTCTAAAGCCAAGGTTTATGGGCATATGATTAGAACGATCTGTCTATACATCAACACAAGATTCAAGAGATAATAAATCCAAAGGACACTCTGAAGATTGTATCATACCTTGCAGTTTTCCCCTTCAAGATATCATGAGTACCGCTGATCCCAACTTCAAAAGGCTTTGCAACCCGTCCATCATAAAACGCACGCTTCTCTCCTCTACATCAAACACTCGGCCTGCAATACATTTATGTGGCTGTAAAAGAGGATTTTGGGGCCCTGCCCAAAACCCTTTGACATCTGGGCTCAATCTTTACCTTAGTGCTTAATGGGTATCACAGAACCTTTGTTGTCTTTGATGGGTGAGAGAAGGGGAGGTAACGGGGGGAAAGGGAGAGCCAGGTATGATGCCTTGGTTACCATGATGGACCTTGGGGGAGCTGGAAAACCTCAGGGGGAGACCTACCCATATTCTGAGTCAGCTACTGTAAAAGAAGGATCAGAGGGCAAAGCTTAGATAATTGTGTAACGTCTGACCAGGCCCAACCACACAGTGCCGCTACTGGCAGAGTGCCGAATATACCAAACAAGAACACATTGAAATGTCATGATTTGTTTTACTGGGGGTGGATTACCCCATTAAGGTACCCTAATTCATGACAGACTATCTTGGTGGATAGAAACCCAGTAGCTCCCACAGGGTTCCTGGCACTGGCCTTATACTATCTTCAGGACTAAGAGGCATGCAGGGGCCTCCAGTGTTCATGCTCCTAGCCTCTTGATCAACCTGCCAGAGAATCTAAAGGGGGGCGAAGTAGTGGACATTTTTAAAATAGCTTAAAAGGAACCTTTGGTCTTTGCTTTTCCCAATGTTGCTTTTAAGTTTTTAAGATTTTGCTTTAATATTTTATTTGTATTGTCTTTGTTGTCTTGTTATTGATCTTCTTTATTATCGTGCAAAGAATATTGTTAGATATTGAATATTGTTGCCATTTTCAGTCACAGGTTGCATTCAAATTGAAAACTAGACAATCACAGTTGAAAATTGAAAAGCTGGGACCAATCAACAGCAAATAACATGTACATTTTTATACTGTAATGTGATGTAATTAAATGAATGAAATTGCAACATGATTATGTATATTGTATAGAAAACAGTGCAGAAGTAACGTGATCATGTTAATAAATAAATGAATACATAAATCAAAGTACAATGTTTATAACATTTATTTTTCAGTATTCTAAATATTTAATCCTAAACATTCTGAAGTGGCAGGACTGCATTTGGACTAGACCTAATGTCTATTGCCGTCAGACTAATCTGTGTTCGGTCCGTCGATGTGGGATTGATGAGGGCCAGTCTGTGTTGTGCTCAAAGTAGGCCAAATTTTTAAGGATGTTGAGGGCTAGCCCATGCCTGGCTGATGTAGGTTTAGAGTGGTCCTGTCGCTGTATTTGCTGCTAGCTCGTTTTGGGTAGACGTGGGAATGTGATTGGGCATACTGTCAGTTAGCTGGGCAATGAAGTAGGCTTTGGGCTATCACATGTCGGGCTTATGTGAAGTACATACAGATAAAAATAGATGTACAGCAAGAATTAAGAAGAATTCATTCCCTGAGGCAAAACAAGTTTCCTTCCCCAAGAAAAAGTCCATTTGTATTCCAGAGTGGAGCCCTGACAGAAGCTGTAGCTATTTCTTCACTGATGAATCTCCAGATTACCTCAGGGAGACACATAAACAGATTCACTTCTCAGCCCACCCCCTCCTCATCAAAGACCCCAGCAGGTGTGTACGTGTGTCAGCCCCTTGGATCCTCAGCCTCCTTTGGGCTCCCAGCTGGAGCGGCAACGGGGCTGGCTGAGGGCTAATCGGGCCTACATCAGAGAGATGTTATGTAGCAGATAATAGCGTCTTGCTTGGATTGGATCTAAAAACAAGTTTGGACCTGCAGTGTTTGTGGAATGAATTCTAGTTAGAAGAGATCGCCTGCAAAGTTTCAGACACACATGCTGCCTGTATCCTGGGTTCAGGTTCGATTAAACATTCTGCTCTGATCTGTATTTTTTACAAACAGTTCTTACAAAGATAAAACATGAATTGAACACTACAGGCTGTACGTCCAGTGGTGATTGCTGTTGATTAATGCAAATATTATGGTCTCACAGGCTGTGAAGAATTCCACTGAACAAAAAAGCTAAATCTCCAGAGAGAGATGTGGGGAGTGTTTATTCGACCACCATCTCCATCTTTGTTTGGGTTAAGATCCCAGGTTTTTTGTTTTCCAGGTTCGACATTCATGATGACATGAATATGAATATCTAACAATATATGTACCAGGCTAGTGGATCTCATATTGACTGAGATGTATTTACCTGAGAGTTAAACAGTGACAGTTTTCTATTAACATCAATTGACTCAAGTGTCAACACAATTATCCGTGTGTCTTCAAAATGGCATGTATTGACATAAGAATCAACACAGTGGCATATGTTTTTATCTGCAATACATTGAAAAAAGGTTATATGTGGAAAAAAAACTAAACACCATGGGGTAGAACTATTAGAAACCAATAATAATATTAATCATTTGTATTATTGAATATCCATACTGTAAAATGTTTGATTGGTTCTACCACAAAAGGGCTATGATGTATCCAAGCCTTGCCTTCTGATAGACATTTCTTCTTTGCTCCCAGTCTGAATGGTTGACCTCTGACCTTTGTTGAGTAAGCAAATTTGTGTTGGTATTGTAATACACATTATTGTACCAGGTTGATAAGCCAGACAGCTTTTCACACCATCCACCAAAGACAGAAATGAATTACACCAAAGATCAACCCAGTGACATTTTACTATTTAATGTATTTTCTAAAGATATGATCAGCACTTCATCTAAAAAAATTCACTGAAAAACACGGAAGGTAAACTCACTAGTTATTCAGATAGTACCGCATAGACCATTTTAATTGTTTTAGTAATATGTAAATGTACAGAATATTTGTTTTAGTATTTTGAATGTATCTATACAATACCTTCCTAGTCATACTGGCTCACAAGTCAGTTAGGGCTGTGGTGGTGATTGTTGATACCCATCCACACTCTCCCTATCCCATGCCTCTATACGGGATTATAGCTGGTTGAAATAGGATCTGCTAAAGGCCCCCGGAGTGTTACAGAACCCTAGATAAAAAGCAGAGCTCTCAGACATTTAGCAAAAAATGCATTAACACTCTGCCCCCTCTTTCAAAACTCATCTTTCACTGGATGTAGAGATGGATGGAGGTAACAGATGTCAGAGGTAGAGGGGCTTCATACCCCCAGGGCAGATATTCCATAATAATTTATTTTGGATCTCTGGATATATATGTATAAAACAAAAACAAGCAACCAACCATAGAAATATTCATGCTGGTAGCTCACTTAGAGGGTGGGTGTGTGTGTTTGTGTCGGAGCCAAATGTTCTCACATGCACAGTAGCCCATGGCAAAGTATGACTTATGAGCACATTTAGCGAGTCCTCACATTTGGAAATGTTCATTTTTGGTTTAGGGTTACAGTATGGGTTATAATGGGGTTTCAGGGGTATTGGTTCAGGGTTAGAAAATATTGAAATGATTTGTGATCCCCCCAAAGTCTTCACAAGTACCGAAAAAAGGGGTTGTATGTGTGGTTATTTGTGTGTTTGGAGCCTCCCAGTCCAAATTGGCTGTGACACCAGCCTGGTATTGAACCTGCTGTGTATTAGCACCCTGACAGTATGATGTAGTGCTTTAGACCGTTATTCAACTCGGAGGCCCTGGTGCAGATTGGTGTAGTATGTCTGTGTTCAAAATGAGTTTTACACTATTGTTTTACACTAGTGGTAATTCCTCAAATACACAATACAATCTTTTTGATAAGTAGATAGTTAGATTTAGGTTTAGGGTAAGAATTAGGCTTAGGATTTGATTTATGTTTAGTCATTAAGGTCAATATTTAGGGACTAGGTTGGTCCTCACTTAAAATGCAATTCTGTTGTGTTTGTGTGCGTCTTGACCCACAAACTAAAAAAACTTCAACCCAGGTCTTAGAACATATTAAAAGGAGCCCAAAGACAGATGCTTTAACCAGTTGCTTATTTAAGGTCTGTTTTTCCCGCACATTCCGTTGTTTCTGTTTAATAAATGCCTTCAGACACATCTCCTTTGCTCAGCCTTTGTATTTTATAGTCATTCACTGTTACAGTGGCTTTGCATCATCATACTCACACGACTCCTTGTGGCGTCTTCGAGGTGAATTAATGTAAAAGGCTGGAAAATTCATTCCCTCCAGCGCACAGGGATTCCGCTCTAATATTCCTTGTTATGCAGGCAGATGAGGACAGATTGTGAGAGCTTAGGAAATAAGTCGAACCAAGGCGCAGGAGATTGTGTTTGGTCTTTTAATATGACCAGTAAATCATATTTGTCCTTAGGACGTAGAATGAGGCAAAACAGCCACTGCGGATGATCAGTAATACATACAAAAATTTGTTAGGACTGGAGACGGCACAGCCGGTTGCTCTGGTTGCTCTGACACAATAACGCAAAAGGACTGGGAGATAAAGGGAACGCTATATACACCGCTAATGACACAACAGGGAACAGTTGCGGGAGCAATCACAGTCACGGTGCGTTCACAACACAGGGTAACGTATAACGCGGACGGCAGCGGCTAGAAGCAGGAGCCCGCCTGTCCCAGGAGAAGGCACGTCACAAAGGTGAAGGGGAGCCTTCATGGGGCTTCTGCCATGACCATCTAGAATGGCTGTCAGAGTGAATGTGTTAGTATTTCTGTGTTTATCTTTATTCTACAGGACAGTATCATGTTTCATATTTTATCAACTGAAAGTAAAATGGATTAGTTGATCATTGCACGATTGCATTGCATGATCTGTTTTATATATAATTTCTTTGTCTTAAAGTTTTTTTTTTTTCTGTGCATTTCTCCCCCTGTTTCCTTTACAGGTGATGAGCTGTACCTATGATAGAAGGAAGTGGGCCTGGTTGGATGATGGGGTGGGTTTGAAGTTTTTGGGATTCCAGGCCTGGGAGAACATTTCTCTGTAAGTAGGTCTTTCCTTTTTACAACCATATGAGGTTGATGTGTTTGTTGTTTTCAGCATATCACAGTAGGCCGTAGGGGTCATACTCTAGCTGGCTGTACTGATGCCGATAGTATACAACCTTACTTTTGGTAACTTGTTTATTGTAGTTGCATAGGACATGTTATTTTTTACTTACATAAGGACTTCATTATACATTTATAATCTACAAATTCCTGGACATGTAAATGTCAGCTCACTAAAACATCATTGTCGGTGTTTTGAGGATACTTACTAGGATACTATCATTTAGGGAAGTTTCTTTGTCAGAGACAACTTTACTTAAATCTTTATTAGACACTTGACATGTCTGGGCATCAGAGCAGTAATCATATCTCTATTCATATCTTTTGGGATTAGTTTTGAAGAAAGTCCATCTGAGACACAGCAGAATGGTAGGCAAGACAATATATATGACTTTGGCATCCAATGTCTAGGATTCTAATTGTTTAGACAGGTAAATGAACATACATGTGAGTGAATGCACAAAATGTGTGTGTTTGTTTGTGTGCATGTCTAAAATCCATGTTCATAGAGAGTAGAGATATCTGAAATCCACTTGGTAAGGCTTGTCCATTTGGAAGGTGTGGAAAGACATGGTCTCTGGTGACACTGGGCGTAAACATGCCCTGAGACCTGGCTGCTGTCTGGGTTTGTTTCGTAAGAATGCAATGTTAAACGCTGCATTGCTGGAATACTGGGAAGGTTGAAGAGTTGCTGTCTTCTCTTAATTCTTATTGTTGTACCTATATTACAGTCCAAAGATGATGACTCATTGTGCAGGATCTGAACATCCTTCTGCACCCGAGTTCTTCACTCCAAGAAGTCCAACGCTTTGGAAGGGTGAAAACAAGGTCACTGTCTCATGTTCCATGTGGGCTCTCAAAAGGATTTTGGACTCCACCAGCTCTGCAGTTACATTTTATTCTTGACAGATATGACATGACATGTTCTGTGCCGGAGTCTCGTGTACCAATCTAAGCTCCCAGCTTAGAATTTCATAAGCATCAAGGCAACTTTTCAGGCTCATCTGACTGTCGGTGAAATTTCCTCTCTGTCAATATCTACAGTACATACAAGTCTCAATAATCTCTGCTTTCTACTTTTCTCTGGTAAAAATAATACAGTATACTGTATAGCAATAGTTGTCTTGAAGCAGATAGATAGGCCACCATTTCTTATTCCACCATATTGGGGGTATCTTAGCTTTAAATGGCAGAAGATGCAGTAGGGGTTTTCTTTCCCCTTTCTTACCTATAGTTTACTTATTACTGGACATTCCTGACCTATAGTTCACTTATTACTGGACATTTCTACATAAAAAGATGCTATATGAATTCAGATTTAATATTTGCAGGAAAAGGAGTGACCAAAAACATAGTATGCTTTCCTGCATCCATGTCACTGAAATGATCAAATCTGACAAATATACCTATATTCTTCCGCCAACAACTTAAACAGGTACACAGGTACCAGTGATTTGCTTAATAAAGAGTTGGTCAGAGGCTAAACTACAGGATCACAGACTTTATTATGTCCAGGGATCCATTCATTTAGCATTGACCAGTTTACCACAACTGCCGCTGGATTCAATAATATAGTGCATCAATGAAATTCTCCCCACAATGACAAATTCTTACTAGAAGCATCATATTACCGGCGGCACCTGAACTGAGCTGAAGGTCAGAGCTGCTGCTTTCAAGAAGCAGGACATGAATCCGCTCCCTTACAAAAAGACTTGTGATGATTTCAGAGAAGCCTTCAAACAGACAAAGCATCAATACTGGACTTAGATTGAATTGTGTAACCTTGGCTCTGATGCTCATTGGATGTGGCAGGGATCGCGAACTGTCACTAACAATAAAGGAATACCCAGCTGTGATCTGTCTAGTGAAGCGAGGCCATTAGACAAGCTAAATGCCTTCTATGCACACTCCGAGGCAAGTAACATCCAAACACATACGAGAAAGCACCTGCTCTTCTGGACGACAATGTGTTTTTATTCTCTGTCACTAAGATGAGTAAACTGAATAACATTTGCAAGGCTCTGGGGCTATGTGGATTGCCTCAGAGCTCTGGGGCTATGTGGATTGCATCAGAGCATTTGCAGACTAACTGGCAAGGGTCTTCTCGGTCAACTTCAGACCTCCAGTGTCCCTGTACCAAGAAGTGCAAAAGCAATTTATCTAATTGACTATCATCCAGGTCATACAGACATGGCAATTCGGTTAAGGATGACAGCCTCCCCATCGGCTGGGAGCTAATTGTGAACTAAAGGAAAATTAGGTGGAAGAACACAAGAAGCAAGTAACAAAAGGTCATGTTTCTTAGTGTCAACATCGCCAAAAGAAGAGAATAGCGGATGAAGAAGAGAAATGCCCAGTTGCCCAAAATTGTCCCTAACCCCAGTGACCAAAGCTATAGATTATTTTCTACACTACCATGTGTTACTACTGTATATTAAAATGTTGATTTTACTTTTCTCTTTCATTTCTTGGAAAAGCCCGGTAAGGAGGCACATTGGGATTTGATCATTTCACTGTTCACTCCAGTCCTATCCAGCATTTTCTATTGTGAGACTTTAAATAGACTAAGGACAAAAGACATTTGAAACGTGTTCAGTGCTACCTCCTTGTGTTGTAAGCTTTAAAAGACTCATATCTAATGATCATCTTAACAAAAAGGTCTGTAGACAACTTCCCTGTTTTGCAAGTCTGTACTGGAGTCCGGCCCATCTATACTGTATGTGTGTGCCATCTCTCTGCGTGTTGCCTAACATTGCCAATTCTTGCACAAATTATTCTCACGGTTGAAGAGGGTACTTTGGGGCCTAGTTTCTTTGTGAGATGCTGAGAAAGCACTTCACTGGATTTCTTTCTGTCCCTTAAGGAAATGCCCTGTAAGTATGCCTAACGAAAATTCATCACATAAAATGTTTGCTGGGAGCAACAGTCAAGAAATGATTTTATTTTATGACATTTGGAGAAATCTCTTCTAGGTTCCCATGTATCGTTGTTTACTGGTTAATCTATGTAGGCTATTGTTTTCTGGTTTCTATCTTACATTTATAGACATTATTTGTTCTTGGTGGTAAATATTTTGTGGTCCAATTTAATATTATCCAAAGAAAAATAGGAGCTGTGCTTTTTTTCACCTTGATGCTTGAATTTTTTTATGTAAATTGTGTCCATTGATTTTATTGACTTGAATTATGTTTTGCTGTATGAAAAGTAAACTCATCAAGAACAAGTCCAAGGCATATCCACCTCTCTGTGTTTTTCCTTTTCCTTACATTTCTTCCTGACCTAACCAGTTACCCAAGTGCCCTCACTCCTTTTCACTTGTTGCAATAGTAAATCGTTAAATCAGTTATTGTATTTGTGTGGAGTGTTGGGTTCTTCACCTCCCTAACAAAGGTCTTTCTGGCCTGGTTACTTAGTTTACCTGGATAGCCAGGTGCATGAATACTCTTGGTGGTTCCAAATGTCTTCCATCAATTTGGAGTGACTTGTCAAAAGGTCTGAATACTTAAGTACCTGAAATATTTCAGTGTTTCATTTTCTATATTTTTGCACAAATTAAAAGAAACAACAACAACAAAATGTGGAGAAAGTGAAATGGTTTAAATACTTTCCAAAAGCACTTAATGGCTGACTACATAATGACTGATAAATGTTTAGTTATAGTAAATAATTGATAATTGCTTCGACACCATTGAGTTTTGAGCTTCAAGACACCAGCAAATGGCCAAATAGAGCACAGCTGTTTGCTTGAAAAAGTTTGAATACTTTCACTATAATGAAATCAGTTTGTTTTACCTAACATATTTAACCGAAATGAAGGAACAAACAAAGAATCCCCAAAAAACGGACAATTCCAACAATAATCTTCCCTACTAAAAACGGATCCCAAATGGAAAGAGTAGAATAACAGAACTGTTTGGTTCTACAAAGCACGTTTTTTCTGAGAGTATGTATACTTTGAAGTAGTCTTTTAAATGACAGTAGCAGGACAGATTCTGACGTAGGGGAAATGGGTGTGTGCGCTTGGCTGCCTAAACTCTTCTCGTCTGTATGTATTCATAAACCTCCGAACAGCCAATCAGGACTCTTATGTTAATCTGATCTTTTTAAAACCCGTCAGTGTGATCCAGCTAGATTAGTTAGATCGTTCACCCGTCAATGATTTGTATGTGCCGAACACTCGGATCTGTAGCCTAGTTGTTTTGAAACTTTTATTCCAAGTGACACCTGATAAGCGCAACAGAAGCGACTTTGTGAAACAATAACGGTTTTATTTCCACTTGAACCTCTTTGGGAATTACTACTTTCCCCGGTCCCATCGTCATGTCCTCCGGGGATGCGTCGCAGCTGAGTCGGCAGTTCTGTGTGTTGTCTTGGGAGCAGGTGCAGAGATTGGACTCCATCCTTGGAGAGAGCGTTCCTATTCACGGACGCGGAAATTTCCCGACGCTTTCCGTGCAACCGCGGCATATAGTCCAGGTGAAATAACTGAGATGACTTTGGTTTGTGAAGCTCTGTGAGGCGAGCTGCGAGCGATTTCTGCCAACACTGCGAGACGATTGTTTTCTCGAGCCAATAGCCTACTAACGGATAATATATTGTGCGTGTCCATGCGTTATAGATCATATATATTATTATTTTCACAATGCATTATGTTGCTTTATAAAAATCTGTCAAGAGTCTGTCAACATTATTGTTAATATGGGTTTTACATCTGACGCCGCCTCAATCATGAACTGCATTTGTGAATCGTCAATTTAGGAAAAAGCGTGAAAGATTCTTAAACCGCGTGTGCACCCACGTGCACATATACACACAGTTACACAATACAGTAACTTTAAATATTGTAGGCAGTGTGGAATATAACGTGACATTAGGGTATCTCGATTTTGTTATGCATGTTAATAATGAGGTGTAGTAAAGACATTCAATGTAAAACGTTTGTGCAGAATCAGTCATAGAGGTCTCAACTTTGAAAATCCCTTTGAAAAGTAGTTTTCCTGTGTAATATTAGAAAATTGGGAAGTGACAAATTTTACAAAAAATCTACAGTGCTTGTAGCTTGTAGTTCTTGTTAGTTAATTAGTTGAGGTGTCTTTCTGACTGGAGGTGTTTTTGTGTAAAGAAAAGAGGCACGCCCGTAAAAGGGGCTCAAATACAGCTGCCATTGATAATAGAAGGCTGCTAGCCAACTATAAAAAGTGTAATGGGCATCCACGTTCCAATTACTTCATAGTGACATTCGTCCTCGTTGATCACTGCTCAGCAAAATCTAGTGTAGCCAACCCAATTCTAGTCCTAGCTACATAGCTATGTACTTTTCTCAACCCTATGTATCGTGGGTGAGACATGTAGTAACAACAGTCCGAAAAATACATTTGAAATAGTTACCACTAGCAGTAAGTTCGGTTAGGGTCGGGAGACTGACTTAGTTATTGAGAAATTGTCCCTGATAATGACACATTCCGCCTGGAACTGAGACATTAGTGGATTTCAAGTAGATAAGACCACATACAGTGTACAGTTCTGTCTGTAAACTGCTGATATTATTATCCACATGGAGTATGTTTTATATTGAGTTTGGCCAGCCAGGGAACCCACATTAAAGGCTTGCTCAGTTTAAGATGGGTGTAGATTCGAGCGAGGAAATGAATGAAAAGCCAAATCTGTTGTGTCTATAAGCCCCCAGCAGGACTGTGTCTCATATAGTTACAGTTTTTGGTCCGTGATCTTATTACACCATTGTGAGTTTACTGGAAGTGAGCTCAACTTTCCTGAGTGGGGTCACTTGAGATGGCCTCAATTTATCAGGCAGGCTTCTTCCAGGTTGACATAATACCTGTGTGTTAGGAGCATAACAAAATATTCTCTTTCAATCAAACACTCATGCACTCACACAAACAACACAAAACTAGCCCCATCACTTGGTTCTGTTGTAGGCCTTCTGAGGTTGTGAGTCAAATCCTGTATTGGTCTATCATTGTTGAGGCAGAAAAGGAAGGAACATCATTTGGGCTTACATACGTGTATAAAGTGTACAGTGTATAGCTTTGTTAGTCCTCTAAATATAGCTGAATGCTCTCATGGATTTCCAGGAGGCCATTTATGTTGTGGTGTGGTGCCAGCTGAACTCAAAATTGGTGCATAGAATAAAAATGTTATGACTGATTTCCTTTGCTCTTTTCTTACTTTTTTTTCTTCTCTTTTGTCTATCCATCTGACCTCTCTAGTAATTTCTTCTCTCTTTCTACATGTATCTGTATCTGTTTGTCTGTTCATCCATCGGTCTGGGTATGTTTGTCTGGTCAGAAATGAGGAACCATTTTAGTCTAATGACAATTCTCATATTTTTACAATCTGTATTTTAAATTTCCCTTGTACAGATGCCCATGCTCTATTCCCTATCCTAACTTTTTACCTCATCAGATATTTTTTAGAGCCAATAAATTTTTTCAGAAGAATAATTAGTGGAAAAAAGATAGGAATTGTTATACTTGTGTCAAAACAACCATAGAGATAAAAATGCCTGTATCACCAGTGACAGTGTGTAAAGGCATAACCACCAGTCTGCCTGGTTCTGTTTTTGTGACTACCCACAACAAGGCATCCCATCCACAGTTAAAGAAACACCAATAATATGTTCTTGCTAGCTCATGGATGTACTGTACATTGGACTTGCTTGCTGGCGTGATGGGACAGGATGCCAGGTTCTTTCTGTAGCAAGGTTCTAACTGGTGTCAAGGGGTCTATGGTGTTTAGCTGGCTAATGGTTTCTTCTGTTTCTAACAAAAATAATCTTACATCCAGGCTGCCTTCAGACTCCAAATGTGTTCTAAATTGCATCCTATTTCATACGAGTGCCCTACTTTTATTCAGATGTAGTACGCTGTACAGGGATTAGTGTGCCATTTGTAATGTAGCCGGGGGTCAATAAGGAAACCCTCCAGACGTGGGCAGGAACGTAGAGAGACTGTACGCAACGCAACGCGACGCCAGGACATTTTCAACGCCACAGCCTGCTGTGTTTTCCACTTTTTTACAAGTCTTCTGCCTCTCTAAGTAGACTGAACTCCACATCACCAGGTGCTTGTTGCTTAATGTGCTTATGGAATAGTTTGCTTTTGAAGAGAAACTAGTTGAGATGTTATTCCTTAATTTCTGTCACCATTTTGTGTGATTTGATGTGAAGGCTTAAACCTGTATTAAGGGCTGTCAAATGTTTGTTTCAGAATACATATGTACTGCATGAACCTCTGGATGGTGTCATGGGTAATTTTAATTAAGGTTATTAATCATACTAATAGTACAGTATAAAAAATAATTAGGCCTATATTGAATCCGAATAAGCATTTAGAGAGGATGAAACCGGCATAACTGTTGATTTGGCAATGTCAAAGAGGGACATGCATTAGAGCCGTCAAACCGGCAAGCATCTGATTGTGGGTTCTTACTCCAGAACTGGAAAGGGATAGCTTCACCTTCCAGTGTCAGCCCATCCAGTGGTATATTCTGTAGGGACATTATAACCATATGCTTATTTGACACATCAAACACAGGAACACTTCAGACAATTGTTCGAAAGATGGAATAATAGTATTTCTACTGCTTCAAACTGCTTTTGTTAACATCTATATTCTCTGATGTTAACAGCCATTAAGGATAAGGTTGTTAACTCAAACTGAACAATCTCCTCAATTGAATTTTCATGGTGTTGTGATTTTCATTTGAGTATCACTTTCCCTTCCTTCGGAATCCTTTCCCAGTAGCTTTGAACAATATTTGCATTCTTCAACCTCAGTGAAACAGTGTTTCTGGGTCTAGGATAAGAGATTAGGATATATCTAGGAAGGTTTGTGAAATAGTTTGGATATAGAAGGAGACCAACATGTGTATTATGCATCTCTGTCTGGGTTTAGGTTTGTCTTTGTTTTTATGTCGGTAAGATGTTATAACCTGTGTGTGTTCTAGGAGAAAAAAACTGACAGATTTAAGAAATATGTACATATCTCCAGGGAGATGACATAGACATTAACTGTGTTATTCACCAGTTGTGCAGGACTTTGGGATATTAACTCTGGGCACTTTGGGAGAATAGCAAGCGAGCCCTTTTAAAATCATGTAGGCTTGTGGCCTGTTCGAATGTTGTGGATGGGAGGGATGGATAATGCCTAAAAATCACCGTAAATATTAGACCATGAATGCATTTTGCAAATTTGAATGTAGTTTATACTGAACTGTTTTGGAGGACATTGTACATTTTGTACAACTTGTGAACTTGATCCAACCTTGAGAGTGAAAATAGATGTGATTGCGTACAGACTCACCTGGTTAAACAATCGAATCAGTGTCTGGTTATAAGCAGTTTACAGGTCTCGTTAATTGTTGTGTGTGTTTGTACTCTACATCACAAGTCCTGCTGGGTCTCTAAAGTAATTCAACAGTTGGAAGATGTTTCAAGATGTTTCAAGGATCCACCGCTGTGGCTTTCTTTTCTGTGACTCAATGAGCTCATGAACTAGTCAGTATCGTGTGGAGAACAATTCAATACATGGCTCAGTCATACCAGTTCATATGTTCACAACCAAACACCATTTGTCTACTTCCCTCAGCTTTGTTATAGTTATTTCAAGAGCACCTCCAGGGCACCTAAAGGTCCTCCAGAAGTTGAAGATGTAAAAGGCAAGCACAGGCTTGCTCTTTCCCTCAAGGAAATCCCAAATTGGACATACATTTCAAAGGGAAATCTGGGCCCACCCTCTCATCTAGCAGCTGCGCTATCTCTGTCCAGTACACTTTTTACAAGCCAGGCAGTTGTTCAGGAGCCAAAACCTCATCGGGTCTACAGATTTTATGAATGTATGATAAACAATGGTCCCTGTTGTTTTTTAATGTTGTTGCATTATTAATAGCTTGGTTCCACTTATCTTACAATACGATATATGAATTGAACGCTAGCCTTTCAACTTCACCGTTTAATGACATTGTCTGACAGCCATTTGAACCCAATCTTGATTAAACATAGGTTGACCTTATCAGAAGAAGAGGTAGTGACAATTCAAGCTGTGAACACAAATCAACCACATAAAACGTAATTCAGTTAAATAACTTCCAGAGTTCACTCTCTCTAATAGAACACTATGAATAATATATATATATTTTTAAAAGTGTTAAAATCAGGACGGAAAATGGAAAATAATGTAGCTTGTCAATATTCCACATCAAGTCACTCAACCGTGTCTGTTTGTCGTGGGCAGGTGGTTCGAGCGCGTCTGGAAGAGCGCGGTGTGCTGGTCCGGGATGTGAAGCTGAACGGCTCAGCAGCCAGCTACGTGCTCCACCAGGACACAGGCCTGGGCTACAAGGACCTGGACCTCATTTTCGGCTTGAACCTGACCGACGACAAGACCTTCCGTGTGGTCAAAGACGTGGTTCTGAACAGCCTGGTGGACTTCTTGCCTCCGGGGCTCAGCCGTGTCTCGCCCATGACCCTCAAAGAGGCCTATGTCCAGAAGCTGGTGAAGGTGTGCAACGACACGGACCGCTGGAGCCTGATCTCTCTCTCCAACAACACAGGGAAAAATGTGGAGCTGAAGTTTGTCGACTCCCTGCGGAGGCAGTTTGAATTCAGTGTAGATTCGTTCCAGATCGGACTTGACTCTCTGCTGCTCTTCGATCGCTGCTCGGCGACGGCCATGTCCATGTCCAAGAGCTTCCACCCCACCGTGGTTGGGGAAAGCATGTATGGGGACTTCCAGGAGGCCTTGGGACATCTCCGAACCAGGACCATTGCCACGCGGAGCCCCGAGGAGATCCGGGGAGGGGGACTGCTGAAGTACTGCCACCTGCTGGTGCGGGGATTCAAACCGGACTCGGAGGCTCAGATGAAGCTCCTGCAGCGCTACATGTGCTCGCGCTTCTTCATCGACTTCCCGGACATCGGCGAGCAGCAGCGCAAGCTGGAGGCGTACCTCCAGAACCACTTCAACGGCATGGAGCACAAGCGCTACGACTGCCTGGCGACGCTGCGCCACGTGGTGGACGAGAGCACCGTATGCCTGATGGGCCACGAGCGCCGGCAGACGCTGGCGCTGATCTCGGCGCTGGCGCTAAGGGCCATGGCGGAGCAGAACGCAATCCCTGCCCTGGCTAACATCACCTGTTACTACCAGCCGGCGCCCTACGTCAGGGACGTCAACTTCAGTAATTACTACGTAGCGCGCGTCCAGTCGGCCGTGAGCAACGCTTATAGCAACTCCTACCACAGGACTTGGCTGCCTTGTAGCTGAGTGATACGGTTCGGTAGAGAGCTGGTTCAGTAGCGATGTTCTGTTTAGCTTTTCATGAGTCCAATGAGTCCCAAATGTTACCATGCTCCATATATAGTGCACTGCATTTCATGATCAGTGCACTACGGTAGGTGCTTGGGGGCTTTTGAAATGCATCTGACCTATGGTAATGTGAGATGAGCAGTTCGACAGAGTTATCTGTTCAGTCCATCTGTACTGTTTTGGACCCCAGGAAGAGTAGCATCTGCTTTTGACAGTAGCTTATGGGAATTGTAATAAAATCCTAAATCCTTTTATGTAGCACAAAGGCTTCTTGTGGGTGACGTAACGGACCAAGTCCACCTTGGACCCCCAAAAATGTATGTATTGTGTTTTAGTGTTTTTGCCAAATGTTGAATTGTATCCTTCCCACTATCAATGAATACTGCTGTCAATCAGATGTATACCATTGGTATGCTTGTTTCTTTTTGTTCTGAAGCATTGGTGTCTTTAAATACATGCACAATGACAATTTGGGGTCCATTTAATGTGTGAAGAACCGTTTATTCTGGTCTGACTGTGGTTTCAACTGACCTTTTCAATTGAAGACGTAGACAAAAGATGTATTAGTAATTTTAAGTGCCTAAGAAAGCCAACATCTTTAAGCTCTGTATAATTTTACAATCTTTTTCACCCAAGTTACTGTACATCTATATTCAGGGTATTACCTTTTCACATTAAAAAATATGTTGGGAAAGAAAATGTATTCTCTTTTATTTCTACATTTCTATTAATTGTAATAATTTAGCGGAAACGTTTGTCCAGAGCAACCCACATTTACTTTAGGATTCATTTTAAGATAGCTGGTGTGACATCTGTTTCATGGCAAGTGTATTTCCCTTAATAAAGTAGTTATCCACAAAGTCAGTATTGGTACAACATTTTTGTTATCTCTCAGTTTTTACACAATGATTTTATAGTGGGCTCAGTTTCTTGAACATTGCTATTATGGAACAGTTTTCGCTGAATGACATGTTTTCCCAAATCATTATTTAATTTTACTGTAAGTTATCTTCAATTTATTTGCTGTTTGCGAGGTATGGTTTAAAGCAATGAGTAAGTTGAAGTGTAGTGGCCATTCTTACAGCATTGCTCAACCCACAACCCAATATCAGTCTAGTTTTCACTTCTCGTGTAAGAATACGACAGGCCCAGATGGTGGAGTAGTTCTTAAACACTGAGGGTAGGATGAATTCAGATTCCAAAAGGCAGAAGTTCCGGCAGAGAACGGTCAATACGCAAAGGATCTGAAAGGCAAAGGAACAGAACACTCAAAACACAGGTTGGAGAATAAACAAGCATAAAGACTGGTCGGTACACGGGGGGAAAAAGCCAAAATCAAAGAGAACTCAAAAAAACGACTTAATATGTCTTAAAAAATACAAAACAATACCCTACGAAGAAAAAGATGCAGATGTTTAATATTCTGGTGATGGGGAACTGGGGAGTGAGCTGTGTCCATGGAGAACAGGATGTATGATGTGTTCTGGAGGCTTAGAATGTGCAAACAACAGTGACCTGGGACAAAAATGTCCGGGTCTCAGGAGGATATTACTTATTTTATGTGCTGAATGCAGCCATAGTTTAAGATGTACTGGATGTGTAAACATACAGATCTAATAGTTTCCTGGAACTCCCATTAGAATAAAAATCTGCAATTGTTGTTATATTAACATCAAGCCCACTGACATACTCTCATACATGTCCCTCATCTTTATTGAATGTCAGTCTCAATTTTAAATCGCCTCTCCTCTTGCCTACTTTAAGAGATTACTGTCTTGTTTACATGATGAGAGAATAAAACACTACATATACTTGTCTTGTCTCGCATAATCATTTCCACAGTGTTTGAATTTTAACCAGACTGTTGGAGACGTAACCCACCGGAATGTGAGCATAACTCGTGAGCTATTTGCGTGAGCGCAACTATTGTCTTCACACTTGCAAAACATCAGGGAGGTCTATCGAAAATGTGTGCATGCTACTTTGGAAGGTGGCGTCTCGAGCAGACTTAACTGATACTATTTCCAAAAATGTAATGTGAAGCCCATGGAAACTCAACCAGTCTGATACCTAGGCCCTGACACCAGTAAACACTTCTGTCCTTTTTCTACTCTTTCAGCGTTTCCTGTGAGAAAATCGAAAATCCCATCTGCCCTCTAGCCATTTAGTTATGCCTATAGGATGTCCAGTGAGGGGGTTCCACGCCCCCTGTCTCAGTGGAAAGAGGGAAGAGGAAAGGGCTGTTGCTTGTCATGGAAGAGTTCTGTTTGTTCTGGCTGGGCAGACAGCTGAGGGCCAGGTGGTGAAATGGAAAGGTTCGACTGAAGGTGGTATTGCATTGCATGCGTTTAAGGGACTGAGCCACTACAACACACAGGATGTACATTATTCTCCACATACTGGGTCATTCTATCAACTGGTCCTAGATCTGTTTGGTCAGTCTTTCTGATTACCATATGGTATTGGCTATACAGCATGCAGACCTAGAACCAGTGTATTGTTTCTCTGAACTTTGACCCTGGGGTGTTCCTGCATGTATAAGCCCTGGTGATATGCAACAGCAAGCAATGAAGTGTAAAACGGGCAGACCGCAGGAATGTTGCATCTGGTATAAACAGAACACGGAGTACTTGGCCTGGTATTGTAAGAGGAAAAGAGCCTGTCATCATGATTAAAGAGCCAATATGAATATTTGCCAGGGATAACTCCCTCTCTCGAATACGTGGCAGAGCTGTTGATTAGTTCATCCCATGTGGCTTAGGAGAAGACTTAGTAGTAAAGAAGAATTAATCGCAATAAACTAGGAACACTTTGGGCACTTTCCCCTGGAATAAGCACACATAAACACTATCCCTGAGAAAGCAATGGGGTATTCTGAATATAGATTAATTTTGGATTTGGCACTCATGAACCAGAGCTGTGGGGGCGTCAGCTAGGAATATGGAGCCAGAGTGGAAATGTGGAATACCAATAAGATGAAACACGACTGAGTCTGACAGGCTCATTTGCCCTAATTGTTCTTTCGCCCAACCAAGGAGAAATTGGGGAAAAGTGCCAAATTCATGCTTTTAATTCACAGTGTGTGAAACGCACCTAGTTCCTCCAATGCAACCTCAGCCATTCTAGCCCAAAAGGCACATCATAGGATTGTGATAAAAAATATAATGCGTTATATGGTGCTTTTTGGGACGGACCCAAGTCGAGTAGTCTTCAACATTTCTACCCAAGCAGCAACAGCCTCCAAGGCTCATCTCCTCCTGTCTTCTCTAGGCTACATGGGTGGGCGGCCTGCTCTCCAACACATCCAAGAGGGTGAGCTAGTTTCCCTTCACATACTGACCCATTATCACATTTTCCATACAGTCTCTGTTTGTATGGATGGTTGTTAATCTATCTGCCTATCCGTCATGTGTCAAGACATTTTTAAATAAAATACTAGAGGACAGTAAATCTGTGGGCTAAGTAGCGTATGTATGAGTTTTGATTGCGTGTGTGTGCGTTTGTATGAGATCCAGGTCTATGTGTACCTGTGGAAACAAAGTAAAACCTGACAAAATTGTCCAAAAAAGGTATTTTGGCAACATTTAGGAGTGTGCTTATAGTTGTGGAATAACAATTATCACTGTGAAAAAAAAACACAAAATTGGGGAAGCACAACTGTTTGTTGTGCATCTTTTGTCATGTCATGTTTACGCTATACCAGCATAAATGTGATTGTGTTAAATACATTGCTTGTGTCTAACTTGCATAATGAGCATTAACTTTAAGCATTCTCTCTTAAACTGTTCAAACAATAGATACAAAAACAACTTTAGGCTTACCCAAATCAAAAGGCAATTATTTTTCTTACGTAAACAAGCTGGTGAGCCCATCACATTTACTTCTGTTTCCACCTTTTTTAGGTTTTTACTTTACCATCTGCCTCACTACTGGACCCGTGTGTAAAGTCATGACATCATTTCCAGAAAGACCTTTCTCCACCTCAAACCCTCTTCGTGATGTCTTATTCAGGGAAGAAGTTAGCTAACCTCCATATTATGACTGGCATCACAGGCACTCAACAGAGTCCTTCTATGTGTTGTCATGACAAATATGGGTGGGAAGGGAACACTTTCTGAGTCTTAACCGGTTGAAACGTTCCCTGACTGAAAAGAAAGAGCAACATTCTTAAGAGAGACAACCAGACATCCAGACCGTGCAGCAGGGTGGAGTCTGTAAACAAAGAATGAAGCAAACTGGAAGTGTCAGAATGTCCCAAACGGCACTCCATCCCCAACCTTGTGCACTACTTTGGACTAAAAAAGTCTTCAAATAAGTGCACCAATGGGGTGTAATTTGGGAAGCGTCTATGGACAATTTGGAAAAATTGCTGTATATGGAAATGCCATGTCTTGAATCGGACGCACAAAAGGTTTCTTTGTGTCAGCTGGCAAACGGAGGGAGAACACATGCACAGAGGCACACACTGACACACACCAGAGTTGTAGTGCGATGTACTGCTGCAGCATCAAAAGGCTAACGTCATTAAACCAACCATTGAAGAACATCTGCTCGGTCCCAAACACCAGCATGCTTTCATTTACTTTTGAGAGGGGGTTGGTGGGAACGGGGAAGTCAAGGGATCTTCGCCCCTATCCAGTCGGCTTCCTGTCGGCCACAGTAAACACAAGCCTTCTGAAAGGTGGCACTGTTTGTCCCCCCTGAGTCTCCATCCTCATCAATATTAATGTACATCCTAGTGAATGGAGCCATCAACTGTTAACAGCCTTCTCCCTTTCAACAAGGCAAGGGACTCCGCCACCCCCAGGAGAGCCCACACACGGGCCCTGATAGTGTAGCTCAGCCACCCCCAAGAGATCCCACACACGGGCCCTGATAGTGTGGCTCAGCCACCCCCAAGAGATCCCACACACGGGCCCTGATAGTGTAGATCAGCCTGGGTATGTGGAGTTCTTGCAGCAGGCCTGATGGGCATATGGATCAGTTTAGACCCAGACTCTTTGCGGGCTGTCTGGCTGGTTTGCTGGCATACTGAATGTATTTTGGCTGAAGAGGGCTTGGCTTCATATATAACATATAATTGGCATTACAGATAAATCATACAAGGAGCTGAAGTCTTGATCACCTATAAAAGATGAGAGTTTACATGTTACTTGATGAATCTGGAGTGTGAACACTGACCTGTGTATATGATAGTAACTGACTCTGGTATGAATGATTGATTGCAACAATTTGGTCACTGTCAGTTTCACAAACAACACTGGACCATGTTTATCCGTATAGGCCTCTAAATCAGGCTTGGGCTGTTTGTGTTATATTGTAAACAGCAATAATGTTGTTCCATCAGTTCTGTGCTTTGTGAACTTGGTCATTTGAAAACAAACATCACTCAGCATGTTTGAATTTATAAAACACAGTTACATTGATAAAGAAAGAAACAGGATTGAACTATCGTGGAACAATACAGCAGTGTAACGTTAATGTCTGACAAACAGGTTTGGACCACTCCGTCCCCTAGAGGCTCCTACTCGAGGATGTCTATACAACTTCCTGCCTTCCTCTGTATGATATATAGTCTAAAGAAACAAATGTATACTGAAGAACCGACAGTGAACATTAAAATCATTTGAAAAGTGATTTGATGTTCCATCCTCTTTGGATTTTAACTTTGACTATAGGGTTCCAATGCCATTTTCAATTGAGAAATTGAAGACCAATTTCTACATAGCATTCGACAATTGGTTTGTCAGCTGTCTCTTAAAGGCAACTGTGTTTGTTTGCAATATTTGGGAGCTGTCAATGTTCGATTTTGATTCCAGACTTATTGCATTTGCATTTGGAGTCGGCTGATGGTGTCTTACACATACAAGAAACAAAGAACAGGGATTGCATATCAAGCTGGCCATCATGACGCAGATAAATAATAATAGAATGTTTAGAGATAATAGGAGTGCCAAGATCAATTTTTTTATGAATTGAAGAAAGAAAACATTGATTGGCAAATTACCTACTACACCAAGGAAGGCATCTACGGTCAATGACCAAATAACATACTACACCAGGGAAGACATCCACAGTCAATAACCAAAAACCCTACTACACCAGGGAAACATATACAATCCATGACCAAATGACTTACTACACCAGGGAAGACAACTACAGTCAATGACCAAATGACTTACTACACCAGGGAAGACATCTACAGTCAATGACCAAATGACTTACTACACCAGGGAAGACATCTACAGTCAATGACCAAATTACCTACTACACCAAGGAAGGCA